>JAHPZR010037960.1:0-94302 GCA_019787425.1 Platygyra sinensis | reverse complement strand
GATTGCATTCATGGGGACAGAGAAATACACATGCTAAACAAAACTACAGAGAATAACTTGAAATTAATCAGCTAAGACATACATGTAAGAGTAACTACAAATTGCACCTTGCATAGGTTAACAAAACATGTTATTAAATTGTTAACAAAATGATAGGAAAATAAATGTCAAAGCAATTGGCAAGACCTTGAAGCAGGTAGTTGGTTTTTTGGGGGGTGGGGAAGGGTTAATGTTAACCTGGCAAAACATTTAAGCGGCAAAAGTTTTCAAGACCAGTGGCAAGGATCATTTTCATACAAGCACGGTGTAGAAACCAATCCAAGGCACAATCGTATTCTGTAGTCAGTCATAGAAATTTTACACTTTTAATCTTAGCCATCTCTTGGCGATCAAGGGACAGGAATGAATGCAGCCACAAGAAATTTGCTCCCCCAGTTTGCTACTGATACATTATCACATAGTCAGTTTTTTTGACAGAATGTCACTTTTTGCAGGACTCTCCTTGAGGAGTATTGCTGTGCACGGAAAACACTGGGTGCAGAAAAGAGTGACATTAGAAAATTGAATGAAAGTGTTAAAGATCTGATACAGGCTTTGGAGAAGAGGTAACAACTTACCCAAGAGCTACTTTATTCCAAGTACATATACTGCAAATACAGTGTAATCTAACAGGAGTAACTGGAATATCTGTAACATTAGAACTTTATGATGTGCATGTATTCTAATCTGCAATTTAATTTTTTAAGGTACCCAGTGGAACTGGAGAAGGCCATTGAGGGACACCTTGCGTCATTCAGGGCTATGCAGGATGCAGCAGATGTTGAAGCAGACGTGGTAGCAGAGGGCTCCCTCTGGACTATGGACTTGGTGTCTTTGGCACTTGCAGGAGTTAAATCTCAGGTGGAGTACCAGCATCGTCTTTACCGGGGCCCGCTGTGAGTCTGGAACCGGTCTTAAAATGCTGTCCGTTCCTTTCTTTTTTCAACATCTCGTTTCCAGGGCCTCGCTTTCCGCTGTGACAAAATCATATTCATAGTAACTTCACTTGAGGCAATCGAAGGCATTCCAGACAAAAGATTGTGATCTTTTTGGGGAACGACAAGTTCCCCAATCTTTATGAGAGTGAAAACTTAAGAGTGGATATTTATAGAGATGTATTTACGAGGGACCACTTGAGAGTGAACCTTTTATCGAGAATCAAAGCCGGCGAACATATTTCAAAACTATCTTTACATCAATCTCTTGTAAAACGTAAGTTTATTCACTGCGATTTCTAAGACGTCTCAAGAACAAGAGTAGCATGTTAAAAAAATTTCTCTTCAAAAGGATTTCGTCGATTCTTATACCAAAGTCCTTGGCGAAAAAAAACACGTAAAATGAATTCAAAAAGAAGAAATGGGATAATTTTTTCACCGTCCGACGAAATATTACAGCACAGCAAGAGAAAGATGAAAGTTGTACATCAAAAAGACGCAAAAACACCTCTACACCCCTACGCCTCTACACCTCTACCCTTCTATGCCTCTACACCTCTACGCCTCTACCCCTGTAGGCCTCTACACCTCTATGCCTCTACACCTCTACACCTCTACACCTCTACGCCTCTACACCTCTAGGCCTCTACACCTCTAGGCCTCTACACCTCTACACCTCTACGCCTCTACACCTCTACACCTCTACACCTCTACGCCTCTACACCTCTACACCTCTACACCTCTACACCTCTACACCTCTACACCTCTACACCTCTAGGCCTCTACACCTCTAGGCCTCTACACCTCTACGCCTCTACACCTCTACACCTCTACGCCTCTACACCTCTACACCTCTACGCCTCTACACCTCTACACCTCTACGCCTCTACACCTCTACACCTCTACGCCTCTACGCCTCTACCCCTCTACACCTCTACACCTCTACACCTCTACGCCTCTACACCTCTAGGCCTCTACACCTCTACGCCTCTACACCTCTACACCTCTACGCCTCTACACCTCTACACCTCTACGCCTCTACACCTCTACGCCTCTACACCTCTACGCCTCTACGCCTCTACACCTCTACGCCTCTACACCTCTACGCCTCTAACCGTCTACACCTCTATTCCTCTACACCTCTACTCCTTTACACCTCTACCCCTCTAACACCTCTACCCCTCTACACCTCTACACCTCTATGCCTCTATGCCTCTATGCCTCTATGCCTCTACACCTCTACGCCTCTATTGAGGCATAAAGGCGTATCTTAGAGGCGTAGAGGTGTGGAGGCGTAGAGTCGTAGAGACGTAGAGGTGTAGAGGAGTGTAGAGTAGCATAAAGGAGCATAGAGTAGAATAGCATAGAGTAGCATAGAGTAGAGTATCATTGAATAGAGTAGACTAGCGTAGAACAGGAGTAAGACTCTCCATTGGGCTTGACAATGCTTTAGGGCTTCTTTACTTACAGAGTTAAGAAGGAAGTGTAATATGGAGAGAGGCTGTGCTATATGGAGGGAGTACAGGTTGTAGAGGCTCACAAACTCTACGCTTTTCTTCGATAGTTTTTTGGGACGCATTTGTGGGCATAAATCATCTCGCCAGTGTGGATTGCGGCGCGTGATGGCAGATGATGTGGAATTGATAAATGGTATACGAAGGGACTTCATAGGAGGCGCGGTGGCCTCATGGTTAGCGCGCTCGACTCCAGAGCGAGTGCTCCGGGTTCGAGCCCTGGCCAGGGACATTGTGTTGTGTTCTTGGGCAAGACACTTTACTCTCACGGTGCCTCTCTCCACCCAGGTGTATAAATGGGTACCGGCAAATTTAATGCTGGGGGTAACCCTGGGATGGACTAGCATCCCATCCAGGGGGGAGTAGAAATACTCCCAGTCGCTTCATGCTACAGAAACTGGGATAAGCTCCGGCCTGATGGGTCACTTCGCCTGAATGCAGACTTTACCTTACCTTATACAAGGGGACTTCAGGGACAATTAATGTCGAAAGTTTATGAATTCATAACGAAAAACGCTAAAAAGATTTGTCAATAGCCAAGATGTGTTCATTTTTCAGCCAACAATGTATGAATCTTTGGGCTCTGGAATGCCAGGTATCAGAATCGACTAAGAGTCAGATCAAGCTAAACGTTGAGCTCAAGAGACAAAACAGTCAGGCAAACAGAAGTATTACATTTTATAAGGATAGTGACACCAGTCTTTGGCGAACCCGACAAAATTAGTCCGGATAGAACTCCATTCTATCAAAGCGATCGAGGTTGTCTCAGTCGTCCGGGTCGTTTGCGATCATCTGGCTAGTGTTTCCATATGATCGTCCAGGTACTTTGAACATTTTTTGAGACGACTGAGCCGATCGGGACGATCATATGGAAACCAGGCTTAAACCACAGTCGAACGGCGCTCCTCTACACAAAAAATGAACTCTTCCATAGAATACAGAATTCGTGCATACAGCGCCCTTCGGCAGCAATAATGTAAAACAAAATAGGTGGGAAAGACCAAAATAAAAAAAAATAGAACGGCAAATGCACAAAGAGTCGTAGGTTGTAATCAGATAACGTTTCCGGCAACCAGGACCACTGCATGAATTAAATTATGAATTGACGTCACAGACATGGTTTCCTGCTCACGCGTCCAGCCGTTCTTCTCGGGGAGGGTAGGCCAGACACGAGAGAGCGGTGGAAATGGAGCCTAACCAGCATCCAGCCAGCCTTTGAATCCAAACTCTACCCTTTCCCTCTCCAAGTTTCCCTGGGCCTTCCTTTGCGACTTCTTTTTTCTGGGGTCCAAAGTGACTGTAGTGCCTGTTTTGGGTGTACATTAGCTTTCTTTTTTCAGTACCTGACCAATCAACTGCCTGTGCCTTCGTTATATCTGCTGGGTGAAATTATTTCTTCCATACTTGTTCTTGATCTCATCTCTTTGATTGACACTCTTGACGGTCAGTAAATCTTCTGATATACATATATTACATGTATAATAAAAAATTGTGTAATTATTTTGATTTACAGGTCATTCCAGACTCAAATACAACACTGGTTTTGAGTCTTCATCATCCTCAAGCTCAAGTGCGTGAAATGGCTGTTAAACGACTGGGAGATCTGTTGTCAGAGAAAGAGGTAAATTTTAGCTGAGTACAATATACATGCAATCCTCACAATCCATGTGCAGTACTGTTGTTGATAGATAATAATCATAATTGCACTGTTGTTTGTGGGTTTTTATGTACATGGAAATATGTACTTCTTTTCATTTCTTAATGCAGGGATTGTCAGAAGATAAACAGTTCATTGGCGAGTCGTTACTTTCAAGGCTACAGGATGATGACCCAGCCGTTGTGGCTTCTGTGCTGAAGCTTGGACAGGTACACTCTAGTTTGTTTTTTAACATTAATTTTTTAAAAGAACTGTTGTCATTATAAGCGACTAATTTGCTTAACATTATCAGGTACTTGTCAATAATCTTTCTGGCAAACAGTTAGTGGATGAGATGTTTCAACTACTGGACAAAACTTCTTCGGAGTGGTTAGTACTTACATTGTGTGTTTGTACATTTACCTGCACCTTTACTGGTTTTGCTGTTTGAAGGTTTTGAAATCCTTGGAAGCCTTGTCTGTTTCAGCTTTTGACAATTTGCCAGTTCAGATCTAACCTGGGATACATGTAAGCAGACACTGGTCTCTCAAAGCTGAGTGGACTCCTTTTTAGGTTCCAAAGATGTTGAAACTATGACCTACATGTACAGTACAGCCCAGATGTAAGCAAACCAAAAGAAACCCATAAATCATGTCAGCTCAATACTTGTACATGCGTAGGCATTATGCATGTACAATTTGAGCCAAGTATGACCAAAAAATACCTTTTTTCAACAGAAAATGAAAACGATTTGTGCAAGAGAACTGCTGACACATGCTGGAATGCAGAAATTTTTCTTGCTGAAAAATTGTAAACTCAATGTTAACTGCATGTCATGGAAACGTTGATAAAGATTCCAGTTTTCAAAGAAAGAGTTTGTTACTGCTAGAATGAACATTTTTTGCCAAATAGAAATATAGATATCATTATTTTCAGTTTGAAGAGAGATCTAGTTGGTCAATAAACATTTGCTGACATGTGCCGATACAAGAACTTTTCCTTGAAGAAAATTAACTAAAATGTAAGCAGTGCAATATAGAAACTTTTATTATAACATAGCTGGCAGAGCCACGCAATCAATTTCAGTATACATAAGCGTGCTCCAAATCTCGACAGTGTGTGCGCAAATCGCTTTGCCAGAATTTTTTTCGCACGAGCGGCCATTGTCAGCGTGGGAAAAATATTTTATTTCACTACAATAATGGAAAGAGAGACTCGGCCCACCAGTCCCAAAACAAACACAATTTTCGACGTTTTCTCACGGGCTAGAGTTCTTAAATAAGGCAGAAAAAGAGAAAAACAACAGAAAAGGATACTCGCATCAGCGCCGTGATTCGCTTCACTGTCCAAGGGTAAAATGCAACAACTTTTGACAGAAAGACACTGGTTAAACCAAACAAATTACAAACTGCTGGTCTGTTTCAACCTTAAAGGTAAGCTTAAGTTTTTCCGTTTTGAAATTGTTTAATGTAAAACTCGAGCTTTCAACAGAAAAAATGAAATAAAACCAATTGCTATTTTGTTTAATATTTCGCTTACCGCGAACAATCGCTTCTGATGTTGTTGTCCTTTTTTTGCGTCGGATTTTCAGGGTTTTATGCACAGTTCCACCGGCTATGTTTTAAAACAATTGGTTCATGCTTTTAGCTGTGCTCTATCGAGTTATGGAGCACTTGGGAAGTTTGGAGAGCACTCAAGAAGCTAGAGTTGCCCTCGGTTATCGCCTCGGGCAACTCTTACGCTTCTTTCGTGCTCTCCAAACTTCCCGCGTGCTCCATAACTCGATAGTGCACGCTAAAGCATGAACCAATTGTTAATTGGCAATCTTACGGAAAGAGCTACATGATTGTATTTTACTGTAGTGTCAAACAGAGCTGGAGATTTTTCGACGAGAGTTCTTATCGGAATGCTTTAGACATTTCACAAATAACAAAGAGGCAAATATGCACGTATATATGAGCAGACAGTACAGTGCAGCTCAGATATATCCAAACTACCCATACGCATTTTATACCCGCATATGTTGCATATACGTGTATGTCAATACGTGCAAATATGTGCACAGGGTTGTCAGTAGGTTTTTGAGTAGCAGGTTCCATCCAAAAAGTAGGTGGCTATTTCCATATTATTTCTCCAATATCACGCTCAGAACTGACCTACTAACATAAGGAGTAACTGGCGCAGTGTTCAAAATAGCCGGTGAAATGCGCCGGTTACCAGCTTATTTTGACAATCCTGCCTGCATGTATACTAGCGTGTATGACTCTTTGTTATGGATTCCCATAAGTTTCTTTATATGGAGCATTGTTGGTTGAACAAGACATATTATTTTTTTGGGAATGAAAAGGGCCTCAAAGTGAAATTTGTAGATTGTTAAAACGTTATGCCAATGGATGAAAGGTATCATATTTCAAGTTTTCAATCACTTCGCAAGTTCACTGACAAACTACCGTTTCTGCGACACTTGCTTGAACTTTTTACGAAAAATGGGAAGAAAATTGAAACATTCACTTGGAGTCCCTATTTTAACACGTGAACTTAATGTTTTTACAAGGAAAGATCTGTGTTCTACAGTGTAGTACGTCTCGGCAAGTTGTTTGCGAAATTTTTATTTAGCATACTTAAGATTCATCCTCGTCAAAAAAATGATATCTCCGGTTATATTTGACACAGATCATTCATTCAAACAGTAAAATGCTCTTTGCTTGACAAAAAAAAATCATTTACCAGAGTTTCTATGATGTGCCACTCACGGTAGTTATTTTTTACTTCAAGGAAAGTTCTGTGTATCTTTCGGTTGTGTTTGCTCCATGAATCAAAAGATGGGATTGTTGAAGCATGTATCCCCAGCTCTATTTGACAAACAACAGTAATTTTTTTATTTACCGGTAATGGAAAAATAATCTCCCTTTTAATAATATTCAGTCAGTTGTAATTAAATTTTCTGTCAAAGTACCAAATTGCAAAATGTTAGTTTGAGCTAACATTTTGCTAAGTCTTATCTGAACACATATGCATGTATACTGTTTACGCCTATTCAAAATTACATGTATAATATTATTTTGGTTGGCATATATCTGAGCTGCACTGTATGTGCTCGTATTGACATACGAATATACAATGTATGTAAAATCTGTCATGTCTAAGCTGCACAGTAAGTCCTCTTGCCATAGGTTCAAAGAAAGTTTTGAGGAGTGATTCTAGGACTGTTTGGTATATAATGCCCTTTTGGGAGTATTTGGTATATAATGCCCTTTTGGTATATAATGCCCTTTTCGGGAGTATTTATTAAAGTTTATTATTATTATTATTATTATTATTATTATTATTATTATTATTATTATTATTATTATTATTATTATTATTATTATTATTATTATTATTATTATTGTTGTTAATGCTCATCAAATCTATTGGTAAACCTGTGTAATCTGGTTTACAGGGAAGAGGTCCACAAGGAAGCATCCCTCTTGCTGGTTGGTGATTGGGTTACCTGTGCTGTACCATCACTTGTAGATGAGATTGTGTTTGGTTTATTGCCTCGCTTTATTCTTCAACGGAAGTCCCAGAAAACAGCGATTCGACTATCATTAACTGTTAGCAAATCAGTGCTGGCAGCACATCATCCTCTATTGTCCGCGATGAAGGAATTTGTCAAAAACAAAGGTACTGTACATAAAACATTTATTTCTGAATTTCAGTTTTTTCCTTTTCTACAAGTGATCTCACTTCTACCTTATAGGCGCAGGTACATGCAGTAACAGGGTTTGTCATTTTGAAAATTTTTGACAGAGTGGAAGAGTTATGGAAACATTTCTGACCTTGATAAGCTTGCCTTGGCTGATACTGCATTAATCAGCTGGCTTGCAGAAAACCTGATGAAACTGAATGAAAAACAACTTACAGAAACAGTAAGTGTAATACAGTACCTCTCAAAAGTCAGTCCCTTGCGTCTCGATCCTCGAGTCTCAAGATCGATTCTCAATTCTCGAAAGTTTTGAGGATCGAGTCTAGAGTCGAGTTTCAAGACTTTCGAGGGGAGTCTTTAAAGTTTCGAGCAAAGAAACTAATGAGCTTGTTGCTTGACTGATCTCTCGAGAAATAAATTTGAAGAATGGACCGCACATGAAAGCGTTGTACTCATGATATTTCTAAACATTTTCTGTACCGCTAAGAATTTAATATTCTTTTTTTCAGTTTTTCATTGCTTTACTTACTCCACTTACAATGCGATACTTACATTACCTACATTACATACATTTATCACGATATTCAGTACACCAAATACTCTATTTACATTATGTTACATTACGGTGCTTAACATAACTCTTGAAAAAAGTATTTACAGATCGAATTTTTTCCTTTTTTGTTAATATCAATATTTCTTTTTCTTTAAACAATCATTTACACTACTATGTAGATTTATAGAGCCACCATTTTTCTTGTTCATTTACTAGACAGTTGTCCAAACCAAACTGTGAATTGTCTTTGGTGGAGAGAATTAATTATGGTATTCAACATGAATAATTCTAATTATCCTTTAAAGATCAATTAAGTTACCCTGTTATTCATTCAATAGTGATGGGTCATAAGAAAGGTTATAGATATACGGAAATGGCCCATATAGTTTTTTACAAAAACTCCTAAATTGCATTATTTTAATTTAACATAATTTATATAGCGCTAACTCCACTAATTGACCAAAGCGCTTTACAGTTCATAATATTAAAATAATTAAAAAGATCCCACCAGTAATAAAATATTACAGTCTTATTTATTACGATTCAGTTTCTAATAAATTGCTTTATCTATTGTGTTATTATTTTTTCAGGCGCTAAGTATGATGAAGTATTCCAAGACTCTTGCAGATGATAATGTTTTCCATCCAATGCTGAAGTCCCTGCTGGGAAGGGTAATTTCCATGGCAACAGACCAGTGCAAGGTGACTCTGTGCCAAGCTGTCACTGAATTTATCTTGCCTGATCTGTGGAGGGTTACAAGACTTCCAGGAAATTACGAGACACCTGAGGTACTTACATGTTGACTTGCCCTGCTCATGTACATACTATGATCTTAAGAAGTAAACCATTAATTTCTATACAGTGCTGTTCATCTTGGCATAAATATTAATAAATTACAATATTTAGAGAGAAAGCCACCTCAGTCTTAAAGTTCATATGACATTAAAAATATTTTTGGCTTATTTGAAAGGCCTTTCGAAATACAGAAGAATGGCATTTTTCTTTTTGAAATATCTTTTTTCATTTTAGAGATATCGACGTTTTCCTATTATGCAAATTAGATTAGTGATGATGTCATATTGTTTGCAGCTAAAAATGGTAAAATAATGAATAAACAATATCTCTAGAAATATTAAAGCAGTGTTCTTGAAACTTGGCACCATAAATGTGCATCACAAAAGAAACAAAATGACACCCTTAATGCTGTTGCCATAGCAACTCTTTTGGCTCCAGTCTCTTTCTGTCCAAAAAACAAATATCCCCATTTGCAACCCCTGGAGTGAGACAAAGGGTGCTACTTGGAACAGGCACAGTTCCCATATTGTCTTAACTCCCATCAATAGATTGTGTGGGGTAGATGGTTCTTGGTTCAAGGCAAAAACTGGGAATTTTAGTTTTTATTAAGACAGCAGCAGTGGCCAAACTGTAGTCATAGCAACAGCATTAAGGGTGTCATTTCGTTTCTTTTGTGATGCACATTTGTGGTGCCAAGTTTCAAGAACACTGCTTCAATATTTCTAGAGATATCGTTTATTCAGTATTTTACCAATTTTCAGTTGCAAACAATATGACGTCATCACTGATCAAATTTGCATAATAGAAAAACGTCAATATCTCTGAAACGAAAAAAGATATTTCGAAAAGAAAAATGCCATTCTTCTGTATTCTGAAAGGCCTTTCAAATAAGCGGAAAATGTTTTTCATGTCATATGCACTTTAACCCTTTAGTGCCCAAGGGGTCTCCCTTTGACGAGTAAAATCGTCTCGCATTAGACAGAGTAAAATCTATAAGTCACTATTGGGTATTAAAGGGTTAAAGGAGATAGTTTTTTAACCCTTTAGTGCCCAAGGGGTCTCCCTTTGACGAGTAAAATCGTCTCGCATTAGACAGAGTAAAATCTATAAGTCACTATTGGGTATTAAAGGGTTAAAGGAGATAGTTTTTTAACCCTTTAGTGCCCAAGGGGTCTCCCTTTGACGAGTAAAATCGTCTGGCGTTAGACAGAGTCAAATCTATAAGTCACTATTGGGCATTAAAGGGTTAACTGATTCCCATGTGGGTCCTCTATCCTGGTTGAATTAGAATTTGGAGTATTTTTGTGGAGGGAGGAAAACTAGAGGGCCAGAGAAAAACCCTGGAGGAAGGTGAATATCGGCAATAAACTCAACCCACATGACTCTGGGCCTAGGCCACACATTGGTGGGAGGCAAGTGCTCTCACCACTGTGCCAATCATGCTCCCCATCTTGTCCTCTCCCATCTTATTTTGTCATCTTGCATTCATCCTACTTGCATGTAACTGCAAGAGGCGCATTTAAGATTAAATGTATTTTACACTAAGAGATGAAAACCTGCACTACTGACAGTGCACAATTCACATTCAAGTGATTTCTATGATTGCATGGTTAATAAATTATTAGAATTCAGGTTTCTCTTGTGAAGAAGGAGAAAGAGTTGATTCAAGGAGTAAAAAGCTGCTCATTTGTTCATCTGTAGTTTTTTTGTATGATAGTGGTTAAAGTGCCCGTACAGCCAAAAAGTTATTTTAGGTTTTCATCATCTCTATAACATCTAAAAATGTCTTCAAACCCAAAAAAGTGAATTCCGATGCTTTTTGCCATAAAATCAAGCTTTAAATTTCCCGCCTTGACCACGCCCAATGAAGATGACTGCGTAATGATAGATTGGTGATGAATGACGTCACTTCAGGAATATCTCAAAGCTTTATGCTTTTATTTTGCTTGCTTCATGACCGCATTGCTTCGCCAACTTCAGTTTGTTTGTTTTTTTGGCGAGGAAAACTTCTCACCACTACTAAGCAACAATTACCTAAACTAGAAGGATCTCGTGATTCCTGACTTGACTTCACGACCCATTCAGAAACCCAGACTCTTTTCTGCACTGACTCGCGCTCAACTTCATTGGGCGTCTCTGAAGCGGGAACTTTAAGGCGATATCTTAGGGTGTTAAAATCTCAGAATCCAATTTTTTTCTTAGAATACCTTTTTACACAGTATAGAGCTACCATAACTATAAAAACCCTGTTGGCGGTATAGACACTTTAAGACATTATAAGGCAGGCCATGAAGATTGCTTCAGTAATGGATTTTAATTGTTAACAAGTTTCATTTATATTTTAGAGTGAAGACTTGGAGCAAGAGCTAGCTGGAACTGTTCCAAAACCACTCCTAACAAGCTTGCTTAGATTTCTTGGCAAACACAGTACTAAACGCTTAAATCATGCTAAAGGGGCTATTACACTTTGGCTGTGTGGGAATCTGTTAAAGAACATCCCAGCAAACTCTCGAGTTTCAATTGGTAAGAACTGATATACAGTACCCAACCAAAAAATGTTCATGTGCAGTTAGAAGTTGGAGTTGAAAACTTACAGAAGTCAGCCAGTTACAGATTGCATGCAGTTAAAATGACTTTGTGGTGTTGGTTAGTTTAGGGCTTTTATTACATGTGGCTAGTGCAAAAGAGGCAGAAATGACTGAGTCCAGTTCATGGCACATTAGGCTGCGAGGTTTCTGTCCAACATAAATAGATACGTGTACAAATGTTATAATATTTCAAAGATTCCAGTTCCCCCTTCTGCTTTCATTTGAACTCCAAGCCAATTGAAATATTGGTCAGTTGTTATTAATAAAATAAAATGTTTATTGTGCAGGCGTCAAAAAGCACTGAGAGAAAAAAAGAACAGTGTGTGGTAGATTTCCTTGCCCATATACCAGTACTTACCAAAGTGCGAAGTGAGTGAGTGGGAGGGAGGGAGGGAGGGAGGGAGGGAAGGAGGGAGGGAGGGAGGGAGGGAGGGAGGGAGGGAGGGAGGGAGGGAGGGAGGGAGGGAGAGAGGGAGGGAGGGAGGGAGGGAGAGAGGGAGGGAGAGGGGGAAATCCAAACATGCAAGTGAGCAAGACACTGCATGTATAGCACATGGCATGAGTTTTAACACAGCATCCATGTAAAGCAGCTTTTAGTATGTAGTTGAGGTTAGTTAGTTTAATTAGGGATAATTAGTTGATCATTTAACATTTTTTACTTTTGCTGAAGGATTTACCATGTGCAATGTATAAATAAAGTTATATGTACCATATCATGCCATGCCATCCCATACCACAGGGTCCGAAATTAACTTTTTTAGGGGGGCGCCAACCGGCGACTGAAAGTTTTTTTTCAGTCACCAGATGGAAAAATGTCACCAAAAAGTTTCAATAAATTTCTTCCTTGCAGCGAAACACAAACCAAAATTTTTGGTCACCATATGGGAAATTCTGGTTGCCAATTTTTCTTTTACATGTAAGAATCAAACCGAAGAGAACGGGTTTGGGACCACAATGATGATTTTCCGCTAACGAATAAGATTGAATACAAATATGCTGATTATTGGCTAAACTTCAGAATACCCGGCCACTGATACACCTACCGCTGAAAACCCAAAACGAACAAATCAAATTCTGGCCATAAACGCAGTTTCGTGTGAACGACAACTTTTTACCTTTTCTTGTCTCTACCTTTTGGAGAAGAAAGGTACCCGACTGAAAAACTGCTGTTTGATTCTTTGCTGTATGTTCAAAACAGTCTTTCCTTTCCTGTTCTGTCAAGACGATTGACGGATCATGATGTTGCTCGCACCAGGCCGCAACCGTGCAGCATTTTTCATTCCAGTTCTCTGAACTGCCTGCAATACGTATGTTATGGGAAACATGGCGGTGAAGCTTCGCACAGATCGTAGCTGTGATACATTGTGGTAGATTTATAACAGCAAAATCGGTTTTATGCTTCAAAAGCGGCGGGAAAGTAAAAAGTGATTCACCAATTAGCCGGCTGCTTTGAATTTTACTTGAATCGATTTGGCCGAAAATCAAAGTTGTTTCTATAATTATCGTGGCCTAAATAGTCAATTGCCCCCTGGCGACCAGTTATGAAATTCTGGTCACCAGTGCCAAATTTTTAGTCGCATTGGCGACCAGGAATGCGCAATTTCGGACCCTGTACCATACCATACCATGCCATATCATGCCATACGCCCACATCATACCATGCCATACCATATTATACCATGCCATGCCACGCCATACCATACCATACCATACCATACCATACCATACCTTACCATACCATGCCATACCATGCTATGCCATACCATACCATACCATAACTTACCATGCCATACTATGGTATACCATACCATACCATGCCGTGCCGTGCCATACCATGCCATGCCATACCGTGCCGTGCCGTGCCATACCATGCCATGCCATGCCATATTATACCATGCCATGCCATACCATATCATACCATACCATGCCATGCCATATCATACCATGCCATACCATACCTTACCTTACATTGCCATGGCATGCCATACCAACCCATACTATGCCATGCCATATTGTGCCATGCCATACCCTAGCATACCATGCCATGCCATGCCATGCCATACCATATTATACCATACCTCACCATGCCATACCATGCCATGTCACACCATACCATACATGTACCATACCAAGCCATACCATTTCATAACATGCCATACCATACCATACAATGCCATGGCATGCCATACCATGGCATGCCATACCATACCTTACAATACCATACTTTACAATTCCATAACATGCCACACCATTCCATGCCATGCTATACCATGCCATACCATACCATGGCATAACATACCATACCATGCCATACCATATTAAGCCATAACATTCTATACCATGCCATACCATACCAACCATACCATGCCATACCATGCCATGCTATCCCATGCCATCCCGTCATCCCAGTGGAAGTTCTCTTCAGTTGATACCCCAGATAGACCACAGGCTACAGTCACTGTCATAAGTCATTGACCCACACACATCCCTTTTCCCCCATTCAATGTTGGAAAGCACAATTTGTCCGAACTCCCTGCGAGGGCTTTTTTATGGTTTGTAAACAACATTGAATGGGTGGGACTGGGAGGGCAACTCAAATAAGGTGTTCGTGTCTCAACAATATGGTAATGATTGAAGCATTTACTTTATTTTAGCTTTGCCTAACTTCCATTTGGCGCCGTGTACTAAGAAATAAAATATTGTAATGTGTTTTGTCTGTCTACCTAGGACACTGGTGGCCTGTAAAGGATAGCAGTCAATCAGAAGCCATGTACAATAAGGTAAAATGATGAAGGCAGTGATCCATCTACTTGCGTGTCCCGCCTCTTAGACTCGTAAATTTCTGAAAGGACACACAAATTTAGTTCCACATGCATCCATTTGGACGCAAAATATTACAACTACGATTATAGCTTATGTCTTTTACTCTCTTGACAGGGCATCTGACAGGATTAGGCGATACGGAACGGCATACTTTGCTAACATCTGCATCTGCATTATTAGAGTATTTTTGCACATAAAACAAAAAAATGTGCCATATTAGCAATAAAGCAGCTTCCTTACAACCCCACAAGCAAAAATTTCGAAGTGATTGGTTATTTTGAAGAAGTTTTTCTCCTAAAACAGCAATGAAAACATGCCAGTTTGTTTGTGACAAATTTTTAACCTCCAGGCATTTGACCCAAGAGCCTGGAAACTAGTTTAAAATTGCTTGGTTACAAAGCTACAGATGTTTCACGAACGCAAGCAACGCATCCTGCATAGGAAATGAGCTAAAATGCTGCATGGGACTCGCTGTTTTGTCTGAGGGACTCGCAGGTTTTTGGCTGTGTGAGTCCCTGGACTCAATACCGCCAATTTCTAGATGGATCACTGGAAGGGATTTAAAGCCTGGGGGAGGAGGTGGCCTCACGTGTAAAAAAGTTGGGTAGCCCTTAGGGAGCTTTTGCAGTACCCTTTAGAGTACTGAGCTAAAAAAAAAAATATGACTGGAGATAAAATTCAAGCCGGGCCCACAAAACAGGATCTTGGTACTTCTTAGAGGTTCTTTTCAAATTTTTTGACAAGCAACCCGGTCCTTCTTACATGGTCAATGTCACTTAATCACCCTGGGATTTAAAAGACTATATAGCTGTGCAGTGTGCAGGTCATGTATGTCTTATTTTCATTGAGCTGTTTGTCTGTCTTAAGGGAGGTGAAGGTTGTAAATTATGTAGTGAGATAACATCAGTTTTGGTATCAGACACCTTGGTGCTTATGGTATTGAAGTAGTGCAAGACAGTGTGTTTGTTTGTATGTTTGGGTAATACACATATTCCTGCCTTTTGTTACTTGATCACCTTAAACGTGATACAAAACATTTAAAGCCAGATGGTTGTGTTAGCATCAACTTCCAAAGGTCCACGGTTCAAGGTTGGAAAGGGTCTCTATTTTGTGTTCTTGAAAAAAATTCACAGCCAAACCTCAATTTTTCAACCTCGGCTTTTGGAACTGTTTAGTACAATTGGTATCTGAACCTCTCTCTCCAAACTTTGAAAACTGCTTGGCTGAGTAGTTAAAGATCCAGATATCCAAACTTGTGATCTGGAAATCCACGACCTTAATCCTCCTCCTTGCCACTTGACAGATTTGTGTTGATGTTCCCAAACTGCAGTGGTCATAGAGTTATGTACATGTAGTTTGGTTCTTGTTTCAGCTTTTAACATCGCTATTTGAGGTAGTGGCATTTGGGAGTGGCACTTCAACATCACACCAAGTGTTGTTTAAAAAATTGCTTCAAGATCTATTTGAGGTATGTTTGAGCTATAGTGCATTTATTTTGCTGGCTATATGGTAAAGGCCTATTTACACGCTGCGGTTTGTCGTGCCAATTTGTCGGTCCCGAGTAATCGTGAAGCAAATCGGCGCGTTTGTTTTGGTCTTTGTGGTCGGGATTAGTTTTGTCAAAAATGCAGGGATATTCTGACCACTGTGATATAAGAAGGTTGATCTCCTTTTCATCAAACGACCTTTTTTTCCTAGCAGGTTTACTTTCAACGTCTGCCATTTTGCGAAGAGATATGTACGCTTGGGCTGTAAAATCGGCCCCGACGCGGGAAAATCTGTGAAGCGATCACAGATTTTTTCCGAATCGGCCGACATGTTGGACTGAAATCACGCGCGCATCGGGTCACCATTTACACGCGCCGATTTCCTTCACGATTTCTCGGGGCCGACAAATCGGCACGACAAATCGCAGTGTGTAAATAGGCCTTAACTTCTGAACTTTATTGACTTGCGATAAGATTACAATATTTTTGTCTTTCCTTTGCAGGCCCTGCATTGTAAGTCCACCATTTTGATTTGTTTGTCCGCTTTTTCATCCAATTAGTGTGTTGACCGTAAGGATTTTATTCCCAAAACTGGATGAAACCTATACAGTTCGTGTATCTGCATGTTACATTACACTGTATATGTTACATTGGGTGGAGTCCTCTTCGATTTGAAATACTTTTGTAGCTGTAAACTGTTCATGCCCTGCTATCATAGCTAAAAGTATTCTTTCTGCACAGATTATACAT
The DNA here is from genome assembly GCA_019787425.1 of Platygyra sinensis. Taxonomy (NCBI): domain Eukaryota; kingdom Metazoa; phylum Cnidaria; class Anthozoa; order Scleractinia; family Merulinidae; genus Platygyra; species Platygyra sinensis. The sequence continues at coordinate 77,494 of JAHPZR010037960.1, read as the reverse complement.
TAGCATCATGCACTGTACTTATTGCAAGACAGTAGTTACAATAATATTGCCACTTTAAGTGAAAGATGTAAAGTCAGCAATGATCATCTCAACTGCAATGATCATTGATGTATTTTTAATTAAAACTGTTATTTCTGTGAATGCAGTCTGATGTCATCTGGCAACAAGGTTGTCTTATTGAGCAATAATCATTGATGTCCTTTCAATTACTTTGTTATTTTTACTGAATGTTCTCCAGTGTCATCTGGCCGACAAGCTGGTGTTGTTGAAGTTCCTGGGACATCTTTGGTGTAAAAATCCCCTCAGGGGAGGAGATGGGGTATCTAGTCTTCTCCAGGTTCAGTGTCTCCATATTGCGAATGCCTGCCTTGGATCCATGTCTGGAAAAGTAGTGAAGGAACTGTCCAAGTCAACATGTACAGGTTGCTAATACACCATTATTATTATTATTATTATTATTTATATCATAACCCAAGTTATTCTCGCATTTTGATTGGTTCTCGCCTATGATCTATTAGAGTACAGATGCACGATTGACGTCATCGTTACAAAGCTTTTCCCTCTGTCGTGTTAAAATGGCAGAAAGTTTTGAGAAATAGGATAATATTTTACGTGACTGGGCAAAAGATAAGCTACAAAAAAGTCTTGCCAAGGCATTGAACAGGTTCGAGAAGCCAGAAAACGAAAGATAAAGCCGTTTCTTTTAGAAAATGACCAGAAAAAAATTTGAGCGGTCGTAGTCGGCAGTCAAGCGAGACTAAACCAAGCACAAACTTGGCCTTGGTAAGCCGAGAACGATTGCTTTATCTTGAATTTAATAAACCCAATAAACAAAATGTTTCTGAGATTAATTTATTTAAAAAATTCAACTTTTCCCAGTGCCAAAACATCTGTTTACACACTGATTTATGTCAGAATGAAACATCAAAACATCACTTCTTAAAATCGGTAAAATAAATACATAACCTTGCTTTCCGAAGTGAATCGTTCCTGTCCGTTTCAGGGCACAGCAGCAAGCTACAGTGTAAGTATAGCTAACCACAGCTCACGGCCAACAGTATCGCAGCTAAAATGTGTCTCCGACACCATATCAAGCTGATTTGAGAATCGCCAACCACAGAAGACAAAAATCTCCACTGTCATTTATGCTCCTTTCATTCAAAACTCGAATCAAATGGCTTCTAGGTTGACCGCAACCACAAGTTTTCCGAGGGTATTTTTTCAACTCCTGTAATTTTGAAAGCAAAGTCCAAGCTTTTCGGCTCACTGGGCTGCTCCGATGACAAAAACTGACTTGATTTTTCCAGCATTTTCTTCAAGAGTTGTAGATTTCGCAGTGCAATTCTGCTTTCGCTGAAAGTTTTCATGCCACGAGGAGCGACGCTCGAGTCAGGTTTGACAGTGGCGTGACTTTTCTAGACCAATCACAATTCTTTGCTACGCATAGCAACCAATGAAATTGCTTCATTTTGTATAGATCATAGATCACGTCAAATGGCTTTTCTTCGTCTTGGCCAAAGTGGGCAAAGGCGGGGCAAAAGGCCGGCTTTCGCGTTATGTTGAAATATTTCACAAAAAAAGGCTTTTCATTATTATATAAAACAAATAGATTCCATGTTGCCATGCGTCTGATTCAGTAATAGATCACAGAAGACGTCAAAATGTGGTAAGAACATCAGTGACACACTCGGCTACGCCTCGTGTGCCACTTTTTTGTTCTTACCACATTTTGACGTCATCTGGATCTATTACTGAACAGACGCACGGCAACATGGAATCTATTTGTTAAATACAGCTATACACATTACTTACAGTACTAGTACAGTTACTTACACCACTTGCAATACAATACAGCTTCTTACTCAGCTTCTTACATAACCTTATATGGTTTCTCATTAATTTAGGGTGTATAGGGCTAGTTTCATGAAGTGCATGGCTGACACCAATTTGAATCCCAAAAGGACAACCCTCTAGGGAGGTCTGGGGGAAATGCTGCCCAGAAAATTTGAAATTGAAAGTCTCTGAAAAGCTATTTTATGCCTTCCCTTGGAGATATTTTCTGAACAGAGAAGTCAGTTTTGGAAAACATAAAATTGCCAAGATTATTAAGGGGTTACATTTTTTTCAATTGTTTATGCTGCAGCGCAATATAGCAAGTGTAAAAGAAGTACATGTAAACCACACCTTCATCCCACGCACCCTTCTGGCTACATCCTTGACTGTCCTACATGCGGTTAAAACTAGGACAGTCAAAGTTCAGTCATGTTCCAGCTGCTGGCTGAAAAACATGCTATTATTTTTCTTAGCTGCCTACTTTTCTTAAAATACATGTACATTGTATTTTAGGAAAAGTAGCTAGCAAAGAAAACTAAGCAGCCAGATCTTTACAATGTAGGTTGTGGTTGGAACTTAATGTGAACTCTGTCTTATGAATTACAATCCTGGCATCATAACTTCTACCTTCTGCTTTTTTTTGCAGAAGGTACAAGCTATGATGACAGGAGTATAATCCATCAAGGTTATGCTGGAAATATAAAAAAAACTGTAATTGCATCTACTGAACTATAATTATTGTGCATTTTTTTACACATGGACCCACTTAGCAGATTGCTGAAAAGAATAAAAATTATCGTTGAACCAAAATTGTTGGCTGCACAATTGCCTTCATGTAGTTGTACATAATTATGTATTCTGTCATCAATTTTTTTCAGCACAAAATAATTGTCTTTGTCATGGTTGAAATCCATGTAATTTTGCTTAAACATCAGCGGTTTCCGTTTATGTCTAATGTCTTATTTTTTGAGTTTCTGTTTTTACAATGTAGATACAGTTTAGTCTGATTGACTGGATAGTATCCGGCATTTTGTTTGTGTGGTAACATGGTCTTTTCTTTTCAGTTGTTCCTTCCCTCTTGGTGCCATTGTGTAGTCCTATCTCTGCAGTGAGGAAGTCAGTCATTGCTTGTTTTAAGACTCTCAAGTCTCAGTTGTCATCAGTCCAAGCTTGCCCAGTAACTGCATCTAATCGATGTGTTAATTAACAATGCTGAGGAGCTGTCAGCTGACCCTGAGCAGTTACACAGGTGTGTAGGAATGAACACTGTTGTTTATGGTCAGTGCATTGTATTCTGCATTGAGCTTTGATACATTTGCATTGTGTTCTTGGACAAGACACTTTACTCTGGCAGAACCTCTCTCTGTCCACTACAGCATTGAGTTTTGATTGGGTCACTGTATTGTGTTTGGCCTTTGTGATTGGCCATTTGTCTTGGGTTTTGGACACTCAGTTGACAAAACCGGCTTTATTTGCCAAATAAAAGTTATAAAACAGGGTTGTCATGAAGTTTTGAGTCAACTGTAGCCTTGATCTTCATACCCATAACAAACTTGTTATCTTTTAGGTGAATTGTATCAACTGCAAGCCAGTTCACCCGTAACATCAAGGACCCATCAAACATACTCAGCTATAGGAAGTGTTATGGATTATGACCCTTATCGATTGCCCTGTAAAAAGATAGTTTAGTATACATAATAAATGATGTAGTTTTTAATGATATTTCACATTTTATTAAAGTATTTTTCTCCTCTTTGGTCTGATCTGTAACAGAGTTTTTGGTGAATTTTTTGCACCTCTTGTGTCACATGGTAAGCCTCATTCCAAGCCATCTGCAAACATAACGATCATCAAAAACATGTTGAACTTCCTGTTACAGTATGTAGTATGCGGTGAAACACCATCCTTTGTCAGAAGAATCATACTGTCATCTCTGAGGAATGTTGCAACCCAGGTATGAATTGTGCAAGTGAATTTATGAAAGATCATATATATGAACTGTAAGGAGAAAGACATGAAGAGGCAATTGATCATCACATTTACGTAATAATTGCACATCTTAAGCAGTTGTGAATACATGTAAACCTGAAAAAATCAGCATGACCATGATCAACCATGCCTGCCATACCGGTGCAGTGCTCCACCAACGGAGTATCGAGCCAACTGGGAGCACTGTCTCACATTTAAGTGATGAATTGCTTCTGGTTTAAACTGTAGATACCTAAACCGCTGTATCATATTAAAGCTTATAAAGCTGGCTAGCAAACTATACCAAATATTTTCCAATAAAATATATTCTCATATTTTTTACAACTTCTAAATGCAAGCATCTCAATCACCTTTTGGAACCACGGGTCAATGGAAATTTGTTTGTTTGCCCTCAAATTTGGATAGGAGATACTTTAACATACATGTATAAACAACAAAGGGTTAGATATCCATGGTTTAAACTGGACGTGCTATATCGCTTGAATATAAGACACCTCTAAAGGTATACAGCAACCTTAAACTTATAGATTGAATTTGCAAAATTTCTTTGGAGTTGTTACTGCTTTGATCAGTTGTTGGTTTATTCCATGTTTAATAATAATGACTTCATTTATTGAGGGTAGCATACAACAGTAACCACTGAAAACCAGTGGCCCTCATCTACACTAAATATTTACAGAACAAAAGACAATGAATTAAGAATTAGAAGATGGAAAGATTCTCAAATATTATGTAATGATATGAGACATACTAAAATATTAAAGAGCAAAATATGAGATAAACAATTACAGTCACTAAAATCCTAACAATTAAAACAAGACCACAGGGCAGATCATAGATCTTATCGACTTTAACAACAGCATTGCTAAATGGAGGTTGGATGCCTGAGACATCCAGGAGCTTCCTTTAATGGCAGCCAGCTCCTAGAGGAAGACTGCTCCCATGGCTGGCAAATCTTGGCAACCCAGCCATGAGCCCCCACACGGAAGAGGAGACAGGCAGCCGTCACTCTGAATGAACAGTAGAAGAGGGAGGGATGGAGGGAAAAAAGCTTGAAAACATGCCGTTATGCAAAAACAATGCTCATTTAAAATGCCATCTACTGCAAAGGCTGCAAACATGTCTCCAATCAGGAGCACATGGAATCCTGGTGCATTCACATATCTCTACACACTGACCAATTACAGGAATCCCACTACTCTTTGTTGATAACTCCATTAAATTGCATTAAACTGCTTTAAAATGTCTGTCCCTTTATGCAGGATATGCTACAGACCATTTTACCAGTGCTTGAACAGCTTGCCGAAAAGTGCGAAGATAGTGCAGCCAACTTAGATGAAGATGAGAGTATGTTGCTGCAACTGATAGTACAAATGTACAACACAGCTACTGTAGCTCTTCTACAAGTGGATTCTTTATGTTGGAAATTGCTATTGAGAGTATTGTCGCTAAGAACAGCTGTCTGTCCTGGACACCCAGCACCGATGATGACTGCCCTTGGCCAGGTGAGGAGACTGTACGCGTGATTCTCATTAAATTCATGCCAGTTGCTGGCTAAGTCTTGCTAGCTGCTTACTTTTCATGAAATAATATGTGTAAGTTGTAAGAGTAGTTCAGGGAAAATACAGGTCAGGTGTTTTGGAAAGGGACGGAACCTTGACTGTCTTTGTCTGAGGACAGTCAAAGCTGTAGCTCGAGAGGAGGCATGTGATCAGGGTACAGTGTATGGTGTGCATTTTCAATAATAATAAATGTAAGTAGTAAATAGTAATAAATCTTATTACGCTAGCATGATAGGATAAAAATGGAAAAAAGTCTTTGTAATCCATTGATTTTCTTGGAGTTTTGACCTCTCAACAAGATTCATTTGATTTTTTGAGGAAATAAATCTTCAAGAGAATGCATAAAATACCATTTCGAAGTCTCTTAAGGACGTTTGCACTAATTGTTTCTGTGCATCCTTACTGCGCACGCAAATTCACATGCCACGTCATGCATGAGCGCGCGCGCTAAGTCAGAAATAAACAAATGATGGGGCAGATGGCCATTGCTAGAGCTTTGCCTGGATTTAACGATCTTGGACATTCCGTGACCCCAATTTTTCTTTGGATAGATCATTTCCTCTACTGATTTTCTATGTTTAGGGAAAAAATGAAGAAAATCTATCGACTTGAAAATTGAATTTTTGGCAAAATGCACCATCGAATTCCGTTCTTAATAGCTCTTTGTGCATCTGTGCGGCGGTTTCAAATGCCTCTTAAAGGGTTAAATTTTGTGAAAACGTTAGTAACATTTGAAATTATTTAGGCAACAGACCCACTTCTACAAAATATGACTAAGATCGTTTGCCTCCTTTGACTCACCTTCGATGTTTTTAACTGTAAATCCCTGTAGACAGTGCTCAATTATATGGGACAATTTTCGAAATCAGGGTAGTTTTCCACATGCTTTATCTCTGAAACGAAGATGGTGACCCCCAATTTTTGCATTTCTGGCACAAGTAACTCATTATCTGCCTGCAGTAAAAATTTAAAAAAATTATATCGACTGGAAATTTTCGTGCGAACATCCTTAATTTCAAACATCTTTGGGTTGAGCATACCTCAAGACCTCCTTAGAGGTTTGTGCCTTCAGCATTCAAATCAGTGTCCTCTGTCTGCTTCATGGTACTACATGTAGCCCTCTACTACCTGTAAATAAATGATTAATAGGAACTATGCACAAGAAAATACAGATCCAGACCCTATAAGTGGAAACCTTGTATAGTTGTAATTTGACTAATCTCTTACCATGTCACTCGATCATAAGACATTACATTTTCTATGTTGACTGTTTAAGCATAAGCTATTCACTCTCACTAATTACATGTTCAATGATCATGCTTGGGATTTTTCAGATTTCAAACAGATTCTTCCAAGCAATCCCAACAGAGGAGGTGAAACAGCATCTGTTTAAGATTCTTGTGGACGCTCTACTAGAAACAAAAGATGTTAACTTAGGAAATGCAGTTAAGAATTCATTACTGGAGGTTAGAAGATTTGAATTTGATATGTAAGAGCAGAGGACTGTAAATATCGAGAATTAATTTTCAAAACTTTTTTGAGCCTTGAATTTCATCTAAACATGGGTAAAAATTGTGCTTGCGTAACGGTTGTGATAGTAGTGTAAATTACTCGTAACAAGCCTATTCTTACGCATGTTTTTCTATACAGCTTTTCAATTGCCCAAGCTGAATTTTTTATATGTTGTAAAGCAATAATAGGGCTTTGCAAAAATGTATTTTTCACTTGCAATTTCTATGTACCAAGGTACGAAAGAGTCCTTCAAAAATCCCCTATTTTTAGAATTTTTTCAAAGTGCAAGAACTAGGAATCTTTGAGCGCTTCTAACCTGGAATGAAAATGCAGTTCCAGGGCTCGAAATTGCGACCAATACGGTCGCCAATGCGATCAACTTTTCCTCCTTGGCGACTAAAATTCTTGTTTAGTCGCCACTTTGGCGACCTGAATTTTGCATGATTTAGAAGTACAATAAAGCATTCAAGTTAAAATAAACATCTTATCTTGTCCTGCTTTGCGTTCGTCGTAAAAGAATGGGCCAAATCGCAATAAAAAAGCCACATTCCCTCCAAACTTTACGGACTTCTGTTCGCAATATCTTCTTCAATGCCATTAGGGTTTCTCTCTTGGAACCGACAAGGAGCCGCAGAATTTTGCAAAGATCGCTGGACGATAACGATTTTGAGAAGAAAAGGTAAGCTTTAGGCTCAAGGGTAATCAAGTGTTTAGATGAAGCTTGGCGAAAATTACAATTTATAGCGTTGTTTTGTTGATTGTGTGACGCGCGCTCACGGCTCAAAAGTGGTTGCCTAGCACGTGATCAAAATCTGCCCCGATCAAATTTCTTTCCAAGAAAAAATAGCCGCGTTGGAAACGAAAACGCTGTGTTTATTTCTTAAGTTTAGCAATTTTCTGAGAGCATTTTTTAGTTTCTCTGTACCAAACTTAACTTAACAACGATATATTTATTAAAACTGTAGAAATTGTACGCGAAAACTGAGAAGTCGCATACAATTTCTACAGTTTCTATCGCGAAAACGAAGCAAGCATTTTTGATGCTAAAATCCAGGTAAATCTCTGTTTTCGGCGTAATATGCAAGTTCGGCGCCGCCGCGCTAAATGAAAAGTGTTACGTTATTATAAAGAAATGGATAAGTAAGTCAAAAAATACTTATTGTATGAATGTGTCCCACGCCATACCAGACGATATCAAACACTTTCAACAAGCGGAACCTGAAAATTATTTTGATTATACAAACTGGCGACTGAAAATTTGCATCTCGCGACTATATTTCTCCAGTTCGTCGCCAAAAGGCGACCTAACGATTTTTTTAATTTCGAGCCCTGAGTTCTTGGCAATATTTTTACATCTTTGTGGTGTAATTATGATACCAAACATACATGTAAAATATCATTTTGATTGACCAATCCGTCTTTTTCTGAGAGTGATGTGAATATGTCCAAGTTTTCGTCTGAATTTATGGCGACCGGTTTTAGAATTATTTTCCAAAATAGTTGACCAAAAGGTTTCTCCTGGCACAACATGAAGAAATCCGTGATTTCAGTTTTGAAAATGAATTCTCGATATTTACAGTCCTCTGCTCTTAATGATTTGTTTGACTGTATGCTGGCTTATATTGAAAAATTTATTTCATTTTACATGGATGCCCTCACTATCTGTACATGTGGTTTAGTTTCACACACACTGCAAGAGTTTCTTGTACTTAGATGCACTTGCAGGATTAAGTCTGCATTTCATTTTAATAAAATGCCTCTCCTGAATGATTTGTAATTGTTATGCATGACTTTGTCAAACACCATTCATGACCATCACAATGAAGAGAGCATGATTTTAATGACCATTATGTACTATATACTGTTACAGTAGAAGATATGGCAATGCAAAGATTGTATTTTATTTCTAGTGGTAAAAACAATGCGAATGAGTAAAATATTGTTTTTAACTTGAGAAAATAAAATTCATATGCTCGAGCTACTGTGTACAATTTCATGTTTTTTATTATTTAGACAAACTGTTTCAACAAGTAAAACAGCCAGCAAAAAAAAATTGAAAAATGACATCATCAATAGTCTTGCTAGTGAGGATATGGAAAATATGCTACTTGGGTTCCAGCTGTAGTTTTGTATGAAGTGTATGAAGTTTACAAATGGCATATTTTCCAACAAAACTCTTATGTCTGTATAATTATTTTAACCCATTGACTCCTGTGCCTTGACCTTAAATGTTCCACTTCAGACGACATCACCTTTGACCAAAATGGGCATCATCTACAGTATGCTCAACTTGTGCAGGAGGAAAAGGTCTTTCCGATGATACCCAGATCAGAGTGATCAGCTCAGTGGAGCCTGAAGTATGCATGGAAATGCTCAGAAATTTGAGTGAAAAACTCGGAGCAAAGTTTCCTGTTGCTACACGTGGCTACTCGATGGCAAAATTTGCCCGTCTTGATGACACTTTCTTGGAAGTTTTAAACAGGAAGCAAGCCCAGTAGAATATCAATCACTGCAGCAAAAAGATAAGGAAAGGAGGAAAAGGAAGGCAAAAAATAAATAAATAAATGAAAATTTTGATTTCTGTTCATGCCCAAGCAAAAATATCATAAAATGCGATGGTAGTGGAAAGATAAGCTTGCTGTTATGTTGCAAATGCCTTTTTGAGTAGACTGGAGCTACATGTAATTTGGCCCATATCCAGCCTGAAAATCTCCAAAATGTCCAAAAATGCATTTTTGGCATAAAACTTTGGGATTCAATGGGTTAAACATGTGTATGGCAAGTTGTCGTGCAGTGCCAAAGAGTATTTTCATGCTGTAAAATAATGACACATTTAATTATTATTTTTCCTTGCAGCTTAGTCTAACAGCAGACTTGATATCTGAGGAGATCTTTAAATTAATTGCAAGGAAAGATAATGAACCAAAGAAGAAGAAACTGAAAGTGAAGAGGTAAGTGGCCCTGAGATTACGCTGCTCACATACATTAAAGGAGTCAGGTCAAGGTTTTTTGCAAAATTAATTGATTTCTATTCTGTTGCTTTGTAGCTAGTGGGTCTTTTATGGATAAAATCAGTGCCATATAACAGATAAAGACTTAATCTGAACATTGTAAATGCAACTTTTGTACCAGTTGAGATCGGTTTGAAAAACATCACACTGCCTGTCATTTTTGAACTTTAAATTTCCTCAATTTACACTTTGGCTTTCCTAAGTTTTACAATGTAAGACGTTATTGTGACACTCAGTTCTCTGGTCATCTGTGGTCAGCTGACTACTCTGATTAACTACTAACTAGACTTAAATTAACAGAGAGTGAGATCTTGATGTGAAAATCAAGACCTTGCTGCATTGACCGAGGGATATCATAGTGAAGTCAATATGGCAAGGCAGAGGTTTGAGATTTTTGTGTATCGACTGAACGTACGAGGTTAACAAGTTTTAATTTTATGGCATTTTGCTTTGATTTGTGGACCCTTGATTCATGGGCATCCAGGAGAATAATGCCCTAGAATTAGCCAATCAGTGCGCTTGTTATATCAACTACAAACACAAGCCAACTAATATTGTCCATTCAGCAAGTGATAAAGTTCTATGTACCTGCATTAATGTCGGTAACCAAGTTGATGTCAAATGGGTCACATGTCAAATGAGTCACAATTGGATAGATCCTTGTCTTAACAGTGTGTGACAGTGTTCATTGTAACTTTTGTTGTTGTAGTAGCTTTACAATTTTAACTTCTGTTATTCTTGTTTTTGGAAGGGCACGGAAAGCTCATGAAGATAACCTTGAGAATGAAGAAACACATCACTTGCACCGATTGACAGTCATTCTTGAGCTGTTGCAACATAAGATCAACATTGATGAACCTCACAGACTACTTCCAACTCTGTTTGCTACTATTGCAAGGTACTTTGTGATAAGTTAATTTACCTACAGGTATGCATGTAGTCAAGTCAAGGCACTTTATCTAGGCAGGGTGGAAGGGTGCTCCCCCCTGCCTATGTAGTACATGTGCTTGTGCTAACAAGCCACATTGTAGGACTTGCTGTACAGTCAATACTGCATACTTAAATGTACATGCTCCTTTTATCAGCGAATTTCACATCTGCTTCATACAAGGCACAAAATAGTTTTATTACATGTACTTCCCTTGTTGGGGCATTGTTCCTCTGGTAATAGGTGGGTTTGGCTGCCACCCAATTCAGACCATGTGATGAGCCATTTGGGATTGTGCAATTTGCCATGTGCAAGTAATTGTAGGCGAGTTTGTACAAACACAACAAATTTAACCTCCCAAATGAGTCATCGCATCACAAAAAAGATGAGGGAGAAATAAGGCTTATGTACAAAATGTAGCAGCCCTCGTAAGGTCTGAATGACTTGCTACCCTTTGAGAGAAACAATGCCCCCTAGACACAAAACAATAACAGTTGCTTCAATGATAAAACAATAGCGGCTTACAACAGCTGCTACACTTCTGAGAAGTAAAGCTGTTGGTGGTTGTTGTGTTGTTGTTGTTGTTGTTATTGTCATATAATCTGAATTGGGTGATAACAAGGATGCAAACAAGTTGGCCAAGGAGAAAGAAAAAAATTAAAGTTGTACGTGGACCTAAAAGGCTGCTAATGATTTTATAAATCTTTTTTAGGTGCGTGGAACTGGATCACAGTCAGACGGTATCTGAGTACATCATGCAGCTTGTGTTTACTCTCATCAACAATATTTGCCACAGACTTTCTCCAGACAACAGCCTTGCTACTTCAGGTTGGTTCCAATACTGTAGAGTAGAAATTTAATGGTTACAGGACCTCGCAATTTATAGATAGTTGCAAGTGGGAATAGAGAAAGGTTTGAGCAGGATTGCAATACTCGCTAACCAATATGGTGTTTGAAAAGTCTTCAACAGTGTGTTCAGACGATGCAGCTGCTGCACGTGTTTTTCTGTATCATGCTTAGCACATCAATATAAAATTAGAGGCCACATCATAAAATAATTATTGTCTGAAGTTATTTGTAATAGATAAATATCGTAGTGGGATTTTTATACAAGCTTGAAAATCCTGTGGCATTTTGTTGTCATGACACGACAAATCGGCCATGTTCGATTATCAATATTCTAACATCCCTCCGAGGCTTTTGGGTCAAAATTGCAAATTTTCCAAGTTTCTTTTGCCTCTCAATTCCAAAAGAGCCTTGGATATAAAGAAAACAACATCAAATATAGACGTCTCTCCTGAAAGCCTTGGATCCATGTTAGAATATTGACATATCGAACGTGGTCTATTGCAAGCATTTGGAAAGTTTCATTTACGTGAAAAAATTTGTCACTGACTTGCAAGCATTCATTGTCTTGTCATAAACTTGTCTCTTGTAGCAAAGTTTCACTGTCTATACTTTTAGCCCTCGCAGAACTGGAATAGCATATTGACTCTTAGAAAATGATTGCAGGTTGATTTTCTTGAGAAATCTATTCAGTGATTAATTTTCATTAATAAACAAACCAGAATTCATATTCTTGTTTTTAAGGCCCGATTACATGGCGAATTTTAGCCCGGGCTGAAACTTCAGCCCGGCTTCTGAAACAAATCCTCTTAAAATCAAATTGTCGATTACATGGAGAGGGATTCAGCCCGGGGCGCAATTCAGCCCGGGCTGAAAATCCTAGCCCGGTTTGCTCCAACCGGGCTAGGATTTTCAGCCCGGGCAAACGGGCCAGAAAATCTGAAAAAATCTCATGTAATCGAAACGGAATTTCAGCCCGGGCTGAAGCAGGAAACAATATGGCGGCCGCTAGGAAGCAGAAACGATTTCAGTGGAATTAAGGCGATAAAATAGAAAATCGTATTCATTGTCTCTCTAATTTCAAAGCTCAGATAGAGTGTGGGAACATCGACTTCAATGCAGATAAGGTTAAACAGTACGAGACTGTGAGGAAAGCCATGAATTCGGCGGGCTTGAAGATATCTTCTCTTTCTTTGCAAATACGTCTTTCTAGCTGAGAGATATGCAGCCAAAGACAGGTTCAGTCGCTTCAGTTCCATCATCTTGTAGGCTGTCACCATCCCAAAAAGCTGAAAACTGAGCGCCGCCAAAAGGGCAAAACTGCGAGAGAAGAAATGCACCTATTTTCACGATTCGTGTTCTGGGTGCCATTTTGATTTTCCTGAGACTCTTCGCGCGCAATTTCATATTTGGTGCCGAAGCTAATATTTCAGCCCGGGCTGAAGTTCGTCATGTAATCACAACAAAATTTCAGCCCGGTTAGCCGGGTTGAAATTTCAGCCCAGGCTGAAATCGCCATCAGGCCCTTAGTTTCGTTAGTAAAAAGTGTCTTCCTAGAAAGAGTGGTTTTCAGAAGTGAAAACCAATTGTGACATGTTTGCACACGTTTTTCTGCACTTTGCATCAGCTACGTTACATTTTCATTACACTACATCACATTTCATTACATTACACTACAGTGTTGAGTTTTGATTGGTTCACTGTTTTTTCTGTGTCTTTTAATTGTGATTGGCTAAAGGGATTACTTTGGGTTTCTGTTTTATGACATTCAGTTGAAAACCGCTTTATACAAGTGAGATCAATTTATTAACAATTATTAAATTCGGCTTTCATAAGATATGAATAATTCTGCAGATCAAGGATGGTGTTACCCACAACACCCTCCGAGAATAATATAAAAATATTTCCCCGATCTTAAAGGAGTTTCGCTATTTGCTCACCAAAAATAACAACTTTTTTTTCTCGGTCAACGGTTCAACAATCTGCAGCGGGCTGCACTTTTGACTTCATTGGTTCAATAAGACAAAGTTCTTGCTAAATGTGGTCAACAGCAGCTGGGTATGGTGAATTATGCGTGTGGTTTTAATCAATCAGAAACGGGGAAATATTTTGAATGAATAATAGTAGCTGTTAATAACTTGGCCTAAATCCAACACTGGAACATTGATTTTTTCTCTCAACATGCTAGTTTACAGTACTACAAAGCACGTACATTGTACACTTCACTCTTGAAGGATTTATGGTGACACTTGTTCGATCGTTTTGCTTCTTTCATTGTAGATCTTATTGCCGAGGGTCAGTTTGATGTGGAGTTGGTAGTTCAGTGTATAAGGTCATCAGAAAGCCCACAGACACACAACCAGGCCCTGTTGCTTCTTGCCACAGCAGCTAAGCTCTTCCCAGTAAGTTGTAAGCAGCACTTGCCATACATACAGTAACATCACACCAAATCCCAAATACCTACCAAATATGCGATAAAATTAAATTTTAGTCTGATAATGTTGAAGTGTTTACACCTATCTAGTTCTCCTCTTGCATGTTAGTTGAAATTGGTAATAAATTATTGTGGCTAATTTTTTCCTTAAAAAATTTACGTCATGTTATTTCGCTGGTAATCCAACAGCAATTCATGAATGAAAAACCCGCTAAAAATTGACTTGGTATATTTTTGGTCGAAACATCGGGACAAGAGACAGACCAAGGAGTTCTACTGAGAAACAACTTTGAGTTTTAAGTGGTCAGAGTGAGACTTCAAGATGCAAACCCCTTATTTTGGCAAACTAACCATAAGGCCATTCATCCTCCGATAATGGACTGTTTTATTTTTTGAATAATTACAAAGTTTTTTTCATTATAAACCCCCAACTACAGAGCTTGTATTTACATCTAAGTGTTGTTATGTTACTGCATAAATACTGCAATAATGCAAAACGTGTTCCATCTTGGTACAGCTATAGGCTAGAGATAGTTGTGATTGTCCTTGGAGCTTTGCTGTGTGGCTTAAACTGTTTCTTTCGTCTATTCCAGGAAAAGGTGTTACATAACGTGATGTCGATATTCACATTCATGGGAGCCAGTGTTATACGTCAAGATGACAGCTACAGTTTTGAAGTCATTACTAAAACATTGGACACTGTTATCCCAGCCTTGATTCAAGTATGTACAGCATGTTCTGTACTTCATGTTCTTATACATGGTATGATAGATGCAGAGCAGACACAGCAGGGCTCAAGGTTAACATTTTAGTCCACTTGCAAAGTTTTACTACTAAGATTTTTTCCACCAGAAAACTGGTGAAATCACAAATTCTTTCCAAATGTCTGGGAGCCATCGATGATGCTAACTTGTAAACGTTTGCTAGTAGATATTTTTCTCACTCGCAGATTACCAAAAACACTCGCATTTTGCGAGTTTGCGAGCGTTAATTTCGAGCCCTGATATTGTCACAGGAGAAGTTGGTAAAAGAAACCCCCTTAACATTGTCTCTACTCGATGATAAAAAACCCATCCATTTGGGTGTGACCACAATTAACATGATTGGTAAAGCTCTTAGGCTGGCTTACTTATAGTTTTTCCAAGACCTTATGCAAGATCCAATAGCATGTGCCATAGTTATGGATTGGCCAAGACTCACAAACATTGTTTTCAGACTGTACCAAACAGTAATAATTATTGGTGGAATGAAAGTCATCTCAAAACAAAAAAATTGGGTGTCATTTCTCCAGTTCCGTCTAAACTATATAGCAAGCTATCTTAACTCCAGAATTACTCATACTAACGAGAAAACAGAAAATAAAAACGGGATGTTCAAGGAGCTATGTCACGGTTTCTGTTACTTGAAAAGTTCGGCCTAAAGGTTTCACCTTCGATCGTTGTAATTTGGGTTAATCTTCATACTTTGCCATCCTTGTTCGTTTAATGGTGTTGTCCTAGCTTAGTAAGCTACCACATGCATTGTCAAATTTCCTTAAATTTGTACACGGCAAAATAACTCAAAATGCCATGACGGAGCTCCTTTAATAGCCCTTTTCACGGTTAGCTTTTCTCATTTGCATTACAATATAATTCAACGTGGATGCGAGGCAATTTCGGGCTAAAACTGCAAAATAGCCCGAAATTGCCTCACGTACATGCTAGATGTCATTGTAATGCAAATGAGCAGGGTTAACCGTTAAAAGGGCTATTGAGTAGGCGGCATATTTAGTAAACATTTTTTAGGCAGGTGAGAGAGAACAGTTACCACAGCTGACCAAAAAGGACTCTATATCACTCAATGACATTGTGGCCATGCTGATAAGAGTGTTTGTAGATGCGTCACCTCACATTCCCGAGCACCGCCAGCTGCCACTGTTCACACATCTCATCTGTACTCTTGGCTCGACCCAGTTCCTTCACACAGCTGTCATTCTGTTACTGGAGAAACATGTTGTTCATAGTCAATCTACTCCTGATGAAAACCAGGTTAGTTTTAGTATGAGTGCATTATTGAGTCAATGTAATGCAAATGATTTTTTCTTCTTTTGGAGCATGTCGAGGAGGTTTCGCTTGAAACTATGAAACTCTGGGAAGCAGGGAAGTCCAGAACGCATGCACAACAACAAAAGTAGGCACCGTCCTTAATTGAGATTTGTTTTCTTGTGTTGTAGACTGTAGTTGTTAAACACCCACTTGGAGCAGACTTTTGTCTAAGTCTTTGCAACAGCTTTGACGCAAATGTTCAGGTAAAGTTTTTGACGGGCACCAGCTGTTCCAGTAGTTTATATTCATATTCATGGTATTGGACTGGAACTAGCATACAACTTAGGCAAATGCGAGAAGTCTTTTCAAATGCAAATGGAATTTATCTCTTTTTAATGATATTCCCCCACATGAGTCTCTGTTGCATGCTAGTTCCAATCCACAACCGAGAATACAAGTATGGCATATTTAAAACGAGAAATTACTTAGGAATGAAGTCTTGCCTCATAGATACAACTTACATACACGAGACATACAAAGTGATACTAATGGAAAAGAGTATCTCTAAAAGTAATAACCCAAGACCCATTACTATACAACAGACCCTCTCATCACTAAACTTCCTGGCAGTCAGTTCCACTGCATTTGGACAGTTCCGCAAATGTTCCCAATATTAGAAAAGAATGTTGCCATTAATTAAAAAAACGTAAACGGCATTATTATTCTTAGAAATTAAACGCGAACTACAGCTTTCTAAGCATCCAGGTTTGTTGGTTACGGTGTGGCACCAAATTTTTGCGGCGTGTTTTTTGTATTTTGCGGGATCTAATTTCTTCGATTATTAAAGACTGGTTTTTCCTTCTGGTTACCGTGACTAATATAGCAATACAGCGATTTTCAGGAAATCGCGTTTTATCGTGTTCTTGTGTCGCTGATTGCTCCGGTAGTGTATCAGCAATAACATTTCATTGTTTTGTTTCTGAATGGAAGAGACCTTTTAAATAACTGACAGCAACAAGATTCTTCATGTGACGTTTGTATTTATAATTTCGCCATTGGAGTACTGAATTTTTGCGAAAATTTTAGTGGGAGTTTTTTTTTTGGCGGATCATGGAAAAACGACTGCAAAAACTGTTTTCCGTGTGTTCACAAGTTTGCGGTGTTAACTGGTGATCGAGTAGATTGGCCGCCACGCCTTTTTGAATCTCCCGAAGTCTCTTTTGAGTTTAAATCCAAGATGATGATTGCGTGATTGAAATGCGTTCGTTCGCCAAGATACGCCTGCATTACAGGCTAAGCTGCCGTCTTTTCCAACGAATAAGAGGAATATAGCCAATCAGTGATCATAATTTTTATTTTAAGTAGATCGTGATTTTCGACGTCAGAAACTACTACTTTTGACAACCCTGCTTGTAACCGTATGATGTAGACAGTTCTTTGTTGTTTACAGGTGGAGGCTCTGCTAAAACTTTTGCAGTACATTGATCAGCTACCACTTGAAAAACCAGAAGGTACAAAGGTGTTTTATGTACTTTGTTCAGTTCACTTGCGACTGGTGGAAACTGTACATTTTCTACGAAGTTCAGTGTGTGATGAAATGTGTATTCCCCGTGTTTGAAGGAAAGATCCTTCTGAGAAAAACAATCACATGAGTTGAGTACCTTTCTGATGCTGGATGCCACTGAAGATAAGAAATTCATTTTCTGTAAAGCACACCTAGTAGAGATGCCGTCTTGTACTGTAGTATGCGGTGATAAAAGTTGATTTATGTAATTTGTTACTTAGAGTGGTTTCAAAAGAAGTTATTTATCACGCCTAATACCTTTTTTGTTATGACTCGACTGACTCTTTACAGTTCGTCGCAAGCCTAGAATGTCTAGAAAGAGTTCCAGTAGTTTTCTGGCTGTGACACCTCTGTTTGACGTGGACACCCACTCAGCTAAACACCTGAGGCAGTTCAAATACACTTCGCTTAGCCTCATTCCTTCACTTCTTGACAGTGAAGAGTTTGTCAGTAAGGTCAGTAATAAGTTATGTCTTATAGATTAAACACTGGAGACACATTTAGTTGTGAACAAAAGCTTTTAAAGAATGCAAAAATTCTTGAAGGAAATCTATAAAAATTTTAATATAGTTGAAATTTGAGCAGTGTGTTAAAGATAGTATCTGTGTTATAAATTGTCGTAAATGCATGAATAGGCAATCGTGGGACACGGTCTGTGGCATTTTATTCTTCGTTTAATGCTTTCTACAAAATGCTTGATTGTATTTTTATTGACCCTTATATTTTGATCTTATGCTACAGGTCCACATTGAAGGAGAAATGTTAAATTCTCTCTTCCTTAGGTAATCTGTTTTTCTTAACGTCGTTGTTGTTTTCTTGGGTAAATTCTTCTTGAAGGCGCATCTGTTCTGATAGAATCAATTGAAGTAGGTTGCCCTACAATCGTCGACAAAATCGTTGGGACACTTATTAACACTAATTCAACGAATGATCTGCGTTTTACAACTAAAGTTTGAGAAAAGTATTTGATTTTTTCTAAAATTTAACGCATTGCTGCCTTCCACTTTCTCACCATATACATTGTTGAAACTCGGGAGAAATTGTAGGTACTACTGTAGTTTTCAACATTGTATGTGGGGTGGGGGGGAGGGGAGATGCTATGCAGGTGACGTTGTACTCGTGTCTGGGGTGTGTGCAAAAGCACAAGAAGTGCAAATTTGTCCAAAGACTTTCATTCATGATTTTATATTTGGACCTCAGCAGAGCAGCTCAATCAACTGCTATGCAACCTTCGATAAACGTGTTGGAGTGAGATTTATACATTTTGTACAACAACAACAACAGCAACATCTTACAAGCAGCAACATTAAAGCAGCAACATTAAACACTTCGTTTTATGTTTATTTCTTCTCAGGCTTCTAGAGGACACCTTGAACTTTATGACGAAAACGGCACAACATGGCGAGCAGGCATCGCAGGATGCAACTGGGAAATTTTGGAAAGCTCTGCTGCATAAGACCTATGAAATTGTTGACAAGGTATCAAAATTAAACAGAATGTCTGTTAGGTGCTTGTGTTAAATGTTTTTTCCACTGTCCCATTCATAGGATGACTCTTTTGTGGCTCTCCTAGTTTCCTGTGGCCTTGAGACATGCATGGCCTCACCTTTAGGGACAGGTCCGGAGTTTTTACTCTTCAGTAATTATCGCTAAAAGTACTAGTACATTTTTGTCCGGTACCACTTTGTGGACTTCCCGCCCCATCTCCTTTGTGTTGTTTTCTCGTCGGGTACTCTTTAAACCTTAAGGCTGCAGTAAAACTATCATTTTTGCTGATGTTGTTTCTGTCTAATTCGCGTTTCGTAGTCTTCATTTTTAGCGACGTTTCAGCAAAGTGTCTGAAATTGTTGTCTGAAATTTGTCTCAAGTGAAAGAAGTAGTTTCCGGAATTCTTTTTGCCTAAATCAGTTACCAAACCACCTGTTTCAGTATAAGTTTAATCGTGAATCCTCTGTGGGGTAACAAATGATCAGTCATTTTATGATCCATGTAAAACGGCACAGCTGACGTCATAATGCATAGGACAAAAGCAAAACAAGGAACAAAGGAGTTATTTGCATCTTAGAAAAAAGGGTTAAACAATAGGATGTTATTGTTCGTTTTACACTGAACATGAGCCCATTTTATGGTCTTCTGTTTCAAAGGTCAATCTCCTATTACCTGCAGCAGTGTTTTTTGATGTTATCAAGAAGCTTGTACACAGTAACAACAGTACAGTGAGACGCAAAGCGATGGAACTTCTCAACAGTAAACTGAGTAACAGTGCTGGCAGTTATCCGAGTGATCAGGTATCTCTTAAAGTGTTATTAATTATATTGGACCATAAGTGTTCTTTTAACAAGTTGGTTTGCACTGCAGTCATTTCTACCGGGTAAACGCTTGATAATGTTATTTATGATAATCGGTATTGACATTAATATTTTGTCTACACGGAAAAGAGAACTGGGTGCGAGCATAGTACGATAAGGCTTACGGTTAGTGCGTTTGTAACAAAAAAGCGGTTGAGGAGAAACTTGTGATATTCTATGTCCGCCTTGCCTATCGCAACTTCAGATAAGGTTTATCTTTTTGTTCCAGTGTTGTCAAAAGTATGTCCAATGCTCACCTAAGGTAGAATGTTGGGTAAACCTTATTCAAAAAACGTGCTTTCGTTTCTTGTTTTTTCTTTCACTCACCGAATCCAAGCTTGCACACATCCGCTCAAAAATGGTGCTCTTCCTTTCAAAATACACCTGAATTCCAGACTAATTACAAGTTCTTCTAAAAGCCTGAGTTAGCTCAGTTTATCGAATTATGGACTCGTCTGAAGAGTGTGGAGAATGTGTAGCTAGAGTTTTTCTGTCTTTCCATCACTCAATTAACACACGTTAAGCATTTAGCCAAGAACCATTCTTTGACCAAGTTTAACAACTGAAACAGAGGGCAAAACAAAACTGCAGAAAAAAGCAAATGCCATAAACAAGTTTAATAACACACGTTATGAGGGGCATAAAAAGACATTAACAGCGAGGAAGCTTCATTGTCAACTGCCCCTAGTGTTAACGTTCCGAGATACGTTTTCATCTTTCTGAATTATTTTAATTTCCACCCGTCTCTATGCCAAGATGTTGGGTTTTTTGACAAAAACAATGGTAAATATTTTGGGTAAAATTTGTTATTTACAGGTGAAGGCACTGCTGAGCTTAGTAACCGAGCTACTAGTAATATCGAGGGGCACTGGAGAGAGTGAGGAGTCCATTATAAACAAACAAACAGCCCTGTACAGTTTGAAGCTTCTTTCACGATTAATGTGCAAGGATTATCCCAGCGAGTTTAAGGAGGTACGTAAATTTGTTGTCAAGTAATCTGTCTGTACCCTGTTGTCTGATCAAATGAAAGTCCTGAAAGTTAAAATAGTGACACAGCTGCCGGTCTGTTCATATCGCGATCGAATTTTAGATCTCGTTGCAAAAATAAAGAGAGCAAAGTTCCAAATACATTCTTCATCAAATTAGTCTGAACGCGTTCACCGAAATTTGGAACGAGGGGATTAACTGTGGTTTACGTAAGTAGTAACAAAACCCTATTGATGCAGGAAATATGCTGATAGAACAAGACTCAGAAAATGGTTGAAACTCCCAACGGAGTGGTCTTTACGATAATGCAAACAAACTTTGAAAGAAACAAACCCTGGAAGTGAATTTCCGATGAAGTTCTGTCGTGGCCTAGTATTCCTTCTTTTGTCAATCTTGGTTGCGGCCTCTTTCTCTTTGTAAAAGTGTCATTATGCTTTGGCGCAATAATGTGCAATAATAATTATTTAATTAATTTGTTGTTGTTCAGGTGATGTATGCAGCAATTGAGGTGTTCTCTTTCAAGGATGCTAATGCACAGGTGAATCAGTGTTGATTATCTCTTGCTCTATTGCAAATATTTTTTTAGAGTTGTTGTGTGAGAACTTGGTGATGTATTATTCCTTTTAGCAAAAGTCTATGATTTCTTTTGCTGGGTCGCTTTGTTCAAAGTCCGATTAAGCTAACCAGGATTAGTAAGAATTTCGATTTTCGTTTTGTAACTTTTGGTTAGATTTTATGTTTATATTGTCAGTCCAGGTTCAGTTTTGAGCTTGATTAATCTCAAAGTACATAAGCAGTGAAAAGTCGGCAATTTTATTCAAGAAAACCCGAAACTTCCGTTAAATTTTAACTCCAGATAAAGGTTAACCGGCTTTCGAACAACCCGGCCCTGGCTCCCTTTTAATTTGCAACCTTGAACGCACGTTCCATGATTCTTTTCAGGCGCGTATTATGGGAAGAATTCCTTACTTTAATTTAATAATTTTACTGCAAGTATTAAGCTTTTCTACCGGGTCCTCATCGGCAAACCTTAACCTAGGCCGATATCACACAGCTACTGAGTTATTTATGTCAATATTTGTTTTTGGACTCGTAGGTTGCCTCCAGTGCTTTGCTTTGTGCAGCAGAAGCGGTCAGCGGTTTAAAGGCACACTGCATTCCGTTCCTACCCCAGTTCGTGCCATCTGTCATCAAGTTACTCAAAAGGACTGGGAATGAAAGGTACACAACGTGCATTTGTTTAACGAACGTGGAAAATGTAACCAAGATTTTGAATTCCATTTTTCCATAATTCCCTTCACTGAACCCTTTTATACTTTCATTTTATCCCTAGATAGTTTTTAAGGCAGCAAGCATTTCTTAACTCTAGGCCATTTCTAAATTACCCTTTGTAACGTAATATTTCAAAACCTTTCGTATCATGGACATGAAAATGAGTTAGATTTGAATGAAAATGAACCTGTAGTCCAAACACATTTTCATATGAATGGTTTTTGCAGGAAGACTCGTTTTTGATGCAGTGGCAACTTAGAAATGGCCTACTGATTCATGCGGTAACGTGCATTATCGAGTTTCTGGTGCAAGCGGGGAGTTTAGGAGTACAAAAAAAACGTAAGGGTTGTTGAGGCGCAAACATTGGCCTGTCCGTTAAATTGATAAATATAAACTTGATTCCTTTCTATAATGCATCATTTGAAAAGTACTGATCGGTGTTTTAATCATCGTACGAGTTAATAACCAAGAAAAAAGACAACCCGTTGAATGATATCGGGTTAAATTAAACATACAAAATAAACTACAAAACAAGAAAAGTTTCAAAGTGCAAGTGAGGATGTAGTGACGGGATGCAGCTACTCCTAGCTGTTAAGGTGGCCGAACACAGTTTCCCGCGCGTGCTTTTCTGATGCAATTCAGCACGTGCACAAGGATTTCAAAAAAAAACAAAGCGCGTCCAATAGAGCGATCATTTTATTTACTCAACACTCGCACTATCTGTGTTATTTTTCTCTATAATTGAAAGCAGTGTATTGATGGTTTTTTACTCTTTTATTACAGAGGTAGGTTAGAAAAAGTAACGACGCAAAGAACCCAGCAATAGTCCAGTTTCGAATTCGCCATGACCACTGATAAAGCACTGACAACGCATTTGTACAGGTTAGCCTCGACCTAAAGTAAATATATCACAAATTCCAGCGAGAAGTTGACCTGTTTACAGCTATGTGTATTGTTTAATTTGCAATTTGTGGCACCTTCCCGCTGGTATTTATGAATATTTTTTGTCAGGTCGAGGCTGAACCCTGTACAAATGCGTTGTCAGTGCTTTTTATTCAGCGGTCATGGCGACTCGAAACTGGACTATTCTCAGCTTTTGTTTGTTACCGAAGGAACCCAGTTAAATACAGCGCATGCGTAGTAAGTCAAAAAAATTGCGATTGAGTGAAAAATTGACTTGTCGGAGATACGCCTATTTCTCGAGAACCACTCATTAGAATTTCACGAAATTTAGAGCGAAAATACTTTAGGAAATAAGTAACTGGAGGATTCAAAAAAAATTAAAATTTAACAAAGGAAATTCAAGATATGCCAGTGAACCTTCAACGAGGGATAATTAAAGATCTGTTTGTTAAATTATCTTAAAATAGCGCTAACATGTGAGTATCGTTACAAGCTTGTTGCATGCAAATTATAAAGAAAATCTAATGACTAGATTTTCTGCAAATAAACAAAACCGATTTAAAACGCCTGTTTATAATTAATCATGTTGCCATGGCAACGGCACATACGACAGTTTAATTATCAAAAAGTTGAAGTTTGTGTTGTTAACTTGCTTGCTGCCATTTTTGGCGACCAAAGGATTAAGGGTTTTAGAAGCAAAGGTAAATGAAACAGGGTATCAAAAACTGTGTTCAGCCACCGTAAGATTATCAGTAAGAATGTTACTCGCTCACCCAAGGTCATGGGTGTGCTGGCAATTGTCTCTGCGACAGTGTGTCTCATTGCTTGAAACAGCACATGATTCTCCACGCTGCGCACGTGGCTTTTTGTCATATAGGCATCTTCTCGTGCGCGGGGCGACTTAACTTTTGTATTCATATACAGTTGGTTAGTAATAGTAATTGGACCGAATGGAGTACAATTCAGGGAGTAATCGAGCAGAGGTAATTTCAAAATCGGACGAGCGCGAAGCCGCGAGGCCGATTTGAAATTACGAGCACGATTAGTCCCTGAATTGTACGACACGAGGTGCCAATTACTAATTAATCGTATCTATAACAAGATTTCGGGGAAAAAATGTCTTCTGAGAACTTTTTTTGAGCGAAAACGTCTGTAGCGCTTTTCCTAAGTTTTGAAAACTGTAGAAAACATTGCTAAGAAAGCCATTGAAGCGCGCGTAATTGGCGTGAAAATCACGTGGGTATCCAATTACAGGGTGTCCGATTACAGAAAATGTCAAATCGGACAGCTGTAATTGGACACCCACGTGATTCGAGCGCCGATTACGTGACAAATAGGCGCGCGGAGAACCAATCACGATCGAGAATTTTGTTATAGATACGATTAAGTCTTTAGGGCGTTTTCAATTCGACCAAAAGTTTCTGATTTTCATTTCTGAATGAAACATCCAGTGGTGAAAAACTGGGGCATGAACTGTGAGGTTATACCCAAATTTTACGAAAATTTTGTTACGCAGGAATTTCTGTTCAGAATTTCAGTTGTCTTATACTTTCTGGATCTATCTGTGGGCTGGAATGAATTTGTTTCGCATTTTATTCTTAATTTGTTCTGATCGTTTCTTTTCAGGAACAATCTTCTGACGCTGTGTTGCGTGACAGCTCTATGTAAGGCTACCGAAGCGTTACCTCACTTTCTCAGCCCTTACTTAGTGGATATTTTAATTCAGGTGGGTTCTCCACAGCGGAATGGAACTGGTATGAGCTTATTGGCTCAGTGGCAAGGCCTAACGGCAGTTATTTCCGTCAGGGTCTAGGACTAAACTTAGCAAGGTGCATGCAAAACGACACCAGCAAAAAACTAACTCAGTGAATAAGTATTTGGTCTTTATCTGTAATGGGAGTGATTTCGTTAGACTCAAGAATTCTTTGAGTCGCTTTAAAAAACTGGTTATTTGTTCACTGTCATTTGCAGAAGTTTCCAAGCTTTACTGGCAAAATGAACTAATATAATTTATTTTTTAGAAGATTTCTTTACAGCATATGAAAGGAAACTTCCCAGAACTAGTGCCCTGTTCGGCACACGGCTTAAAAATTAGGTGCTCAAACAGTATGCACCCACAACTAAACAAGGTTAAAATCCATTTGATTAAAATATCGTAACGAGATGGTTTGAAATTTGTCTTCTGAAGATGACTGGATAGTTTTATCGACAAATTGGAAAAACCTGACCGTAGCTTAGTTAGGGTGAATGGGGCGGACGATTTGTTTACCAGAGTCAAGCAATGTCGCACAATAGATAAGTTGCTATGTGGAGTATCTCAGCTCGAAAAGGGAACTGGTTTTATCCAAACTGTGGTTAATATGTGTTGTCACTTTAATGGCAGCTGGCAACAGACACAAGAGTTCTAGTCATGACGCAACGATCGCCAACGATTCGTTATTGTAAAAAAAAAAACAAAATGACGGCAGTTTTTCATTCATCTGTCCTGGTATTGACAATGAATTTCGCCATAACATTGTCAAAGGAGTCTACGGATCCATTCCGCTATCTCCACGTGGATCCATAGTTACTTTAACAATGCGATGAGGAAATTCGTTGTCAATAACAGGCCAGACGAATGAAAATCTGCCGTCATTTTGTTGTTTTTTTTTTTTACAATAACGAATCGTTTGCGATCGTTGGGTCATTACTAGAATTCTTGTGTCTGTTCGCTTAGTGACAATGAAAATTAGTCAGTAGGTGCGCAGTTAATAATGGTAATTGAACTGAGTGGAGTGCAATTTGGTCTGAAATCATACGCGTGATTTCAAAATGATTTGAGACCAAAATTGCACGACCCGAAGTTCAATTACCACTTTATTAAATCCATTTTGAAATCGCACAATTTTATGGCCAGAAATTTAGATTTTGATTTATTGTTCCAAGCCGAGCCGGGTTTGTTAGAAATAGCGCAACCGGAAGCGATTTGACAGCCATTTAGTATGCAAAACGTTGTCATGTGACGAAAACTCATTCAAGCATAACAAACAAAACAAGCAGTTCTGAAGTGAGAACGAAAGTAGTGACTCTTTCATGCATCAAAGTTCGATTTTCGTCGCCTGAATCAATGATGGAAGACCTGCCTTTCTTCTGCGGTTGAGGCTGAGACTTCTTGTTGTCTTTAGAGAAGGAATTTGAGGGTGCAGCCGGTGTAATTCTGCGATGGATAATTTTCTGTTGAGTTGTGAAACTCCCTCGACTGCACGATGCCCAGCTGTGGATGGTTTTCTCTTTTAATTACTGTTCAATGGCACTCTGTATGATTTTAAGGGATTCAAGCTCGTTAGTATCTCTGCTTCTTTTTGTGACCTCGGCACAGAACTTTATTATGCTCGGAACCTTGTCAAGTTCGTGCGGCGCCGTTATTTTGTTTCAAGATATATTTTTCAAGATGGCGTTCATTCACTGTTTTGTGGAGCGGGTCGAAATCTGTCGAAAGACTACGTATGTTAATTCACAGCGACAGAGTTGAGCTCTTGTATTGCTTCGTTTGAAACTACCGCGAACCTGGAAACATGTTCCTTCTTGAGATGGCTATGAATTTGTTGTTGTGTGGTTTTCGTTTGTTTATGTTTTGCTGGACTCGGTATCAGACGGATCTTGAGCAGATGTTGAAGACATTCGTCAAAATAGATGTTGAATGTTGGAAACTTCTGTGAAGAAGACCTTCAGCCTGAAGGAGCTTATTATCATTATTCAGAAACTGTAATATTATTAATTAAATTCGTCAATTGTCTTGAAAAAGAAAAGACAACAACAAAGTTTTGACCTGTAGTTGCAAAATTCGCAACACGGCTTTCGTTTTCCTAAAATTTTTTTGGTTACATTAAACTAACCTTGAAATCTGATTGGTTGTTTTGTTTTACTGTCCCTTTCTCATTGGCTGAGAAAAAGATGCGATTTAGACCAAAAAATAGTGCGATTCGTGAATAAATCGCACCCCTGAGAGCCAATCAGATTGCAAGGATAGCCAGTGATTTCAAAATGGATTTAATAAATTGTAAAATCGCTGTTAATGTAATTCAGCAGTTTTCAGACGTATACGCGGATCCATTTGGTAGCTAATGATACTTTGGTGTAGGTAACAAGACCATGGCTTATTGGAGGAGAGGTTACTGAGGACCAGCAGAAACAAGCCGAGGTTACAAAGCACTCGTCGGTTGAAGAACAATTAAAGGATCGATTAATTTTGCTTAGGTAAGTAACTGTTTCATGGTTTGAGTGAAGTTATTGTGGGAAGGGGGTTTTCCATTGCTTAAGCTTGCCGCGCAAGTATAGGCATAAGAATGTTATGCACGCTAATGGGGACGATCCGACATAAGCATCGGTGTAAGCGTTCTTAAGCATAAGTATACGGTAAGCGTTCTTATGCATAAGCATACTGTAAGCGTTTTTCTCGTGGTTATGCTTATCTTGGTGTTTTGTTCAGTGGAGACGTGGTTGGCATAAGCATAAAGTGTTCCCTGATTGGCTGAGTCTTTCACTTATGCTTATGCTTATGTCAACATGTCCCCACTAAATGCAATCGTGACATCAGCAAAAGCATAGACATAAGATGAATGCAAGGATTTGAATGCTTATGCCACGGCTGTCTCTCGCAAGTGTCTAGTATTCATGCTTATTCTCTCATCGCTAGTGAGGACCGACCGAGCTATAGTATTCACTGCGTCTTCGTAGGTGATCTAAAACTTTCTGTTTAACCCTTGTAGAAAAAAAAATGGTTGACTATTGTCTGAACATTTTAAAAGAACCCATTAGCAAGTGAGAATCACTTAGGCATAAAAATGGAGATGGATTGAATTCTGAACAAACTTGAAACTAGAGTGAGGCTCGTGTATTGTAGCCTGCGTTGCAGAAAAACCAAGCCCCGGTATAGTTACCGGGGTTTAGTTTGTCTGCAACGCAGGCTAGGGTTTTAATGCTTGACCGGGATCCCCGATAAATTTTGTAGACCAGAGCCAGGGTTCTCCATATCAGGCGGTAACCGGTAAAATTTACCGCTTGTGAGAGCACTTATTACCGCCTGCAAATGCTCAGAAGTCTTAAAAAATACGCATTTGCGGTGAGCTAATCTCGTAAGAAAGTATTATGAATAAAACAAATAAATAGTGTACTGTTATAGATGTACGTGCACTTTATTTAGTTAACAGTGACTGGTACGTTTCGAAGCAAGAGTGATTTTTCGCGGGCTTTCCGCTGCTAGCGTCAGGACATTCGTCAGTTCTCCGCACGTGCAAATGTTGTGTTCTTCGGTAACTTTTGGTTGTTCAGTTTCCACGATGAAACGGCAGCAAACAATGTTCTCGTTCTTGTCCAATAACAAGAGGTCGCGAAGAGTAGCAGGTAAGCTTTACAATAATTTTAGGGGCAAACAAAACAAAGCTTACGTACTAGCAATGAAAAAGCAGCCGATTGCCATGCCAGAAATAATCGCCTTGTCGTTTGCATTGCCGACTGTACAGCGAACACGTGGGGACAAAGCCACTCTTCACCGTGAAATTCTACTTGAAATGTATTCCAGACAACGATTTAAAAGAAGCCTTGAAAATAATATCCTTCAACAGCGTAAACGTTCTGGACTTGAGACGATCATAACACAAATTCAGCAAAGTGATGCAATTTTCGTAGTGAAGCGATCCGTAGCGGATACCGCTGATTTTCCAGTGATACGCCATGTAAGTGACACCAAAGATACTGAGTATCACCCGAAATTGGCGGGAGACCATTTTACCTTATAAGCAGTGTGGAAAGGGCATATTAAATCAGATTAAAATGCTTTTAACAAAATTTAACTTTGTTTTATTCAACCTGTGAACCTTAAGGTGCGTCATTCACATTATGAATTTTTCGATGGCGAATTTTTAGCCTTAGTGGAACGTCCAACGTTCACTAAATGCTTTACCGGTTTGAACAGGTCCCTTACCTGTTGTGCTGAAAACTAGGGAGAACCCTGCAGAGCAAGCGTTTGACGTATCTGGTATGAATGTAGCTACTAATGCCTCTTTGTCTTGCGTACAGGAAAGAGCTGGCTTGTAACATTTCACCCCGTGTTTTGATATCCGCCGTGTCCCAGTGTTACAACGATGTTGTCAACAAACAGAAGGTAACAAAACTATAAATAGTAGGTACTTGTTTTAGCCAAACCTTCAGTCATCGCTCAGAGACCATCCTGCAAGCATAGTAATTGGCTCAGCTCACCAAGAGGCCCTCTGTCGGTTAGTGATTTGAGTGCCCGACCAGCATCCTGGAGGTCACGGCTTCAAATCCTGTCTGGGACTCGGACTTTTTATTTGTACCGCTCTCGTGACATAATGAACAAATCATTTTGGCTTTCTATGCACGTGTCCATAGTTTTCAATTTGTTTCCGCGTAGGTGAAGATTGACTGATATATATATGAAAAAAATTAAATTTCCGCAGCTTGACTATACAGGTCCCGACACAGCCACAATTCTCCTATCTGATCTGTAAAGTCACGATTTGACATCTTAAACCAATGCTATTTCTTTCTTGCTTCTTAGCACCTTTTTGCAACCAAGGCAATTTCTGGCTTCATCTATCAGCCTTCGTTGAACCACTGTTGTTACATCTCCCAACTAAATAGACCTTTTTAGCGGTTTGTTGCCCCATTTCAGACCATGTGATGGTACTCTTGAGAAATCTTGCTTTCAAATTTTCAAATAGTCCCGTGTATATGAATGAATAATGTTTAGATACATAAAAGAATAATTCTCTAGAGAATATCACATGATCTGAAATCAGAAAACAAACCGCCCAAGCTAAAGAGGTCTATTAACGTTTTCCAGTAAAAGGAAAACCTGTCATGGGTCAGAACTCACTAACTCCCTAAGGAAACAGCTTGAACTTTCGACTCGCACGTGATAAAGTCAAATTTGTTGTGCCAGCCGGCGTCAAGCAAATAACTTTTTCGCAGATTGTTCCATTTTTGAGCTGGGAGAAAATAACAAAACACTTGATGACTGTCCCTACGTGAAACAGTTAGTTTTGTTTCAATAGATCATATTCGTATTCTCGGGATGGACTGGAACTAGCTTGCAACCGAGGCTAATGCAGGGAGTCTTTTCCCGGCAAGAGCCTTCATTGCAAGCTAGTGCCAGTCCATTACCAAGAATACAAATATGGCCTATTGACGGTCTCGGAGCAACAACACTCGCTATTTCCCTTGGAGTCAGTCTTAAATTGCTCTTTTTTGTGTGTGTGTTGCAGGAGTGTGTCGCGATACTGATGAACTTGCTTGCAGAATGTGTGAACGCCATGAAGAAGGAAGATATCAAGACTTACCAGTCAAACCTGTTTACCTTGTTCTTAGAAGCGCTGGATTTTAGAGCTCATCACGACCAAGAAGCAAGTGTTTAAAATTCTAGAACAAAGTGACGTGAAATTGTTGAGAATCAAGTCTAAGGCAGAAACTTTGCTGACACAAAGAAAAGCTATTCAAGTGTACATGACAGATACACTTTTTTATCTGCTTTATGAACACTAAATGAGTTATATGGAAATCAAAAGGAAAAAAATTATATTGGTCTTTTTTCACCGTGTTGTAGCCATCGGATCCGAAAACGTGACATTTCACTTCCGGTTGCGTCAGAAACCGCGGGGGTTAAACCTGGAAGTGGTCAAGCGGTGACGTCAAAACAAGAAAGTAATTAGTTGTTTGCTACCCCATCATAAATTTTTTCTTGTCTGTTTTACAGGAAGATGATGATCTTGTGAACCAAACAGAAGGCAGTGTGATAAATGCCTTCTTGTGCCTTGTGGTGAAGCTCTCAGAAGCTGCCTTTAGACCGATGTTTCTACGGGTGAGATTAAATGTTTTTGAGTTGAAAAAAAAAAGATTTTTTTCTATGTCGTATTTTTACTTTTATTTGATACTGGCAATCCGGTCTTTGATTTGCTCTTTCGGAAATATATTTAAAAACTGCATCTAAAGAAGAAATCATAGTGCCATTTAAATCACTTCTACGTTTATTTGCTACAGCTGATAGACTGGGCAACTAGAGCTTCTTCCCGTAAAGAGCGACTTCTTGTTTTCTACCGTCTCTGCGACAGGTAAGAAAACTCCTTAGTTTTGCCTTGTTTCACTTGCTATATGAAAGCTTAGAACCACCAGTGTCCTCTAGGAGAGGTGTCTCACTCTAGGTAAGCTCCAACGGAGACTTCCTTTCAACACGTCAGGTAATTGTCTACCACGCCCACCACGGATTCTTTCTGCTGTTTGTCAGTCATTCCGCCCACCCCTTTCCCTCTTCTCCTCCCTGCTTCGTCTTTAATTCCGATTTTCCCCCAGCTTGTGAGCCCTTTCCTTCTACTCTGTTCGTTATTTATTGTACTTTCACCATCGTCCTCAGTTTGGTTGGAAAGATCTCGAAGGCCTTTGAGCTGACGTCAGTTTTGAACTGTTTGTTTTCTTTTAGTGTGGCTGTGAAGCTGAAGGGTTTGTTTGTCCTGTTTGCTGGTTATCTTGTGAAGAACTGCGCTTCTCTGCTAGATGCCACTAACATCTCAAAGACAGGTAAACGTCCAGTCTATTTCGCTTTTGGATTTTGGGTCAGTCAGCAATTGATACGATAATTCACCTTATTCCAAACTGGCTGTCAATTTAGTGTTCTTTTGTTTACTTGAAGTTTAGCCCCTGTTGCCTCGTTAAAGGGAAAATATTCTTTCGAATTTCAAGTTTAAGAACGAGGCAAACAAGGGCTAATTTGCAAGTAAACAAGAGAATACTAATAAAAATGGCGGCCATTTTGGCGCCTTCAGGGGTGTTCAGAGTTCAGGTGCTGCGCAAAAAATGGTGGAGCGCAAAAGTGGGAGAAAAGCGCTTTCTAACTGGACGCCTGGTAGAGGCTAGTAATAATGTAGTTTTTATGATTCAGTTAAAACTGTTAAGGTTCTTGTTTCTTGGTCCAACTGATTACAAAAAACCAGAACTATCTTTTTCTTAAATGCGGACATTTATCCTTCAGTTATAGAGAGTACCTCTTCACCTGTATTCTAGTCGTAATCACCGATCAAAGACATTGTATTATCAGAGTTTGTCATGGGATAATCAGTTGATTATTGATTATTTACAGGTTAACGCACTCAGCGAGTAAATTATCGGGATTTACCTGCACGAGTTCACTAACAATGAACGAGAAATTTCAATACCACACGAGGCGGCCTCGTGCGGTATTGAAAATTTCGAGTTCATTGTTAATGAACGAGTGCAGGTAAATCCCGATAATTCACGAGCAATGAGTGCGTTAACATTTTTATTATTCAAATTGAATACACTGCAAACAAAAATCGTCAAACTTTGAGTCAGCCGAAGCCATGGTGTAATGACAGTGGTGTATAGAATTTACACCACGCTATTACACCACGATAATGACGTCAAGGAGGTTGTTTCGTCACAACCCAGTGTCACGAGGCACAAATCAACCAACCAGAGAATCGGAATTCGTACAGTATATGAAAGTTGAATAATAATATTCATTTATTCATAGTACTGTATTCTTGTGACGTTATTCTTGTGGTTAGACAAAAAGTAAAGATATAAACTTAAAAATTTGATCCTGCCTGAGACGATTGGCCACATAGGAAACCTCTGTTCTGTCTCTGGACTGTTGTATGCGTCATAACATATTGAGGCAAATTAGCTATTGAAAAATCTTGAAAATTATGTAAATTTTAAAATAATTTAGATTTTTCTTGCTTCCTTAGAGAAAGCTTTTTTCCCAGACTTGCCTGAACAAAGAGGAATACAGAAGACGTGCTCACTGCTTGGCTATGTGTTAGATTGTTTACACAAATGTTTCATGTATGACACAGACGGATTTCTGGATAATGATCGCTTTCAGTGCTTGATGCAGCCACTTGTAGATCAGGTATTGCTTGTTAACGCGCGGCTTTACGCGACACTGTCACGAAACTCTGTCACGAAAATGCAACCTCTCAGTAATATTAACAAGATCTTAGATAGTCGTTTTAATAGTACTTCGTGATAAGACAGTGACACACTGAGTTTTCTGAAGGTCCAAAAGGAAAGTTTGAGTCACGAGTTCATGGGGATCGTACTCTGGGCTTCACTGTTTATGCGTGGCCAAACGTTTGCGACATTTGAACGTGGTTAATTGCATCACTATTGCTCACATGCTGCAGATGTGAGGCCAACCCGTTGTAGGATGTTGACACAGGGTCACCAAACGTTGCAACAGATTGCAACATTGTCGCGCTCATGTTGCAAACGTAACGGCAACCTGTTGCAGGATGTTGGGTGATGCCTCAGGGAGACCAAACATGTACAGCATGTTGTATGCAACAGTATGTTAAAATGCTGTGTACGTTTGGCCGGGGCCATTATAAGGGTTTGAGTAAGAAAAGCTCGAACGTAAGCTTTGAAACCTAGACAGTTAAAATTAGATATAGTTAAATGGAATTTAACATAGTTAACGACTAGGAGCTTATCTTGTTTGCAGGTGGTGTTAGGCTTTGGGCCATCTGCTAGCGTTTAATGTGTTATGTAGCGTTTGTGATATAGTCTGTGAATGTACAGAGTTGGGGCCAGGAGGTAGTCTGGTCAGTGGCATTCTTTGTAAGCGTTGGCCAATGTTCTGGCCGTGTATTAGCGTTTGTTTAGCGTTGTTGTAATCCACAGCGTTTGCAGCAGTCATATGGCAGTGGGAGTCCGGGGCTGACTTTGTCCAGCGGTATTCTGGGTTAGTTCATGCGTTGTCATCCCATGTGCTTGCAGCGTGTTTATAACTCTGTTAGTGTGGCGTTTGTGGGTTTAGTTAGTTTTGGTAGTTTTAGCCGGTTCTCAGTCGTATCTATTTCTTCATCGCTTTCGTTTGCACATTTCTCCATCGCTGTCCCGGTTAAATGCAGACAGTTCTTCGTTCGTCGATCCCGTGGCAATTTTTGTCCATTCCGTGATTTGAGTCCGACGGCCAAAGGCGCCACCGGGCCGAGGAAGCCGTTGAAACCACTAACGGCGCTGTGGACGACACAGGTAATTCCTCCGAACGAAGTCCAGCAGACAAGCTATTGTTGGTAGAACGAGGTGGGTTAGGCATTGTGTACAATCGAAACAAAAAACCAGCGAAGAGCGAGGAAACGAGGAACCAACGCAACACGACAGCTGGCGAGGAAACCACGGTCGAAGACTAGCAAAATTCTGCTTGGCTGTTGTGGTGTGGGTTGTTTTAATACCCCAACTGGGAACCGCTGCACTGGGCCCGCCAAAAAACCACGCTATCGGAAAAGCGATCACCGATCGGACCAGCTACGAGTGAGCGACAAGCGAGTAGAGACGAACCACAACCCGGCGGTGGAAACGGGACGGAATGACAAAATTGCCACGGTCGACGAACGAAGAACTTCTGATTTAACCGGGACAGCGACGGAGATAGCAAACGAAGCGAGAAGAACACCGAGAACCGCTAAACTACCAAAACTACTAAACCCACAAACGCCACACTAACAGAGTTATAAACACGCTGCAAGCACATGGGATGACAACGCATGAACTAACCCAGAATACCGCTGGACAAAGTCAGCCCCGGGACTCCCACTGCCATATGACTGCTGCAAACGCTGTGGACTACAACAACGCTAAACAAACGCTAATACACGGCCAGAACATTGGCCAACGCTTACAAAGAATGCCACTGACCAGACTACCTCCTGGCCACAACTCTGTACATTCACAGACTATATCACAAACGCTACATAACACATTAAACGCTAGCAGATGGCCCAAAGCACTAACACCACCTGCAAACAAGATAAGCTCCTAGTCGTAACTATGTTAAATTCCATTTAACTATATCTAATTTTAACTGTCTAGGTTTCAAAGCTTACGTTCGAGCTTTTCTTACTCAAACCCTTATAATGGCCCGGCCAAACGTACACAGCATTTTAACATACTGTTGCATACAACATGCTGTACATGTTTGGTCTCCCTGAGGCATCACCCAACATCCTGCAACAGGTTGCCGTTACGTTTGCAACATGAGCGCGACAATGTTGCAATCTGTTGCAACGTTTGGTGACCCTGTGTCAACATCCTACAACGGGTTGGCCTCACATCTGCAGCATGTGAGCAATAGTGATGCAATTAACCACGTTCAAATGTCGCAAACGTTTTGGCCACGCATAAACAGTGAAGCCCAGAGTACGATCCCCATGAACTCGTGACTCAAACTTTCCTTTTGGACCTTCAGAAAACTCAGTGTGTCACTGTCTTATCACGAAGTACTATTAAAACGACTATCTAAGATCTTGTTAATATTACTGAGAGGTTGCATTTTCGTGACAGAGTTTCGTGACAGTGTCGCGTAAAGCCGCGCGTTAACAAGCAATACCTGATCTACAAGTGGCTGCATCAAGCACTGAAAGCGATCATTATCCAGAAATCCGTCTGTGTCATACATGAAACATTTGTGTAAACAATCTAACACATAGCCAAGCAGTGAGCACGTCTTCTGTATTCCTCTTTGTTCAGGCAAGTCTGGGAAAAAAGCTTTCTCTAAGGAAGCAAGAAAAATCTAAATTATTTTAAAATTTACATAATTTTCAAGATTTTTCAATAGCTAATTTGCCTCAATATGTTATGACGCATACAACAGTCCAGAGACAGAACAGAGGTTTCCTATGTGGCCAATCGTCTCAGGCAGGATCAAATTTTTAAGTTTATATCTTTACTTTTTGTCTAACCACAAGAATAACGTCACAAGAATACAGTACTATGAATAAATGAATATTATTATTCAACTTTCATATACTGTACGAATTCCGATTCTCTGGTTGGTTGATTTGTGCCTCGTGACACTGGGTTGTGACGAAACAACCTCCTTGACGTCATTATCGTGGTGTAATAGCCGTGGTGTAAATTCTATACACCACTGTCATTACACCATGGCTTCGGCTGACTCAAAGTTTGACGATTTTTGTTTGCAGTGTATTCAATTTGAATAATAAAAATGTTAACGCACTCATTGCTCGTGAATTATCGGGATTTACCTGCACTCGTTCATTAACAATGAACTCGAAATTTTCAATACCGCACGAGGCCGCCTCGTGTGGTATTGAAATTTCTCGTTCATTGTTAGTGAACTCGTGCAGGTAAATCCCGATAATTTACTCGCTGAGTGCGTTAACCTGTAAATAATCAATAATCAACTGATTATCCCATGACAAACTCTGATAATACAATGTCTTTGATCGGTGATTACGACTAGAATACAGGTGAAGAGGTACTCTCTATAACTGAAGGATAAATGTCAGCATTTAAGAAAAAGATAGTTCTGGTTTTTTGTAATCAGTTGGACCAAGAAACAAGAACCTTAACAGTTTTTAACTGAATCATAAAACTACATTATTACTAGCCTCTACCAGGCGTCCAGTTAGAAAGCGCTTTTTCTCCACTTTTGCGCTCCACCATTTTTTGCGCAGCACCTGAACTCTGAACACCCCTGAAGGCGCCAAAATGGCCGCCATTTTTATTAGTATTCTCTTGTTTACTTGCAAATTAGCCCTTGTTGCCTCGTTCTTAAACTTGAAATTCGAAAGAATATTTTCCCTTTAACGAGGCAACAGGGGCTAAACTTCAAGTAAACAAAAGAACACTAAATTGACAGCCAGTTTGGAATAAGGTGAATTATCGTATCAATTGCTGACTGACCCAAAATCCAAAAAGCGAAATAGACTGGACGTTTACCTGTCTTTGAGATGTTAGTGGCATCTAGCAGAGAAGCGCAGTTCTTCACAAGATAACCAGCAAACAGGACAAACAAACCCTTCAGCTTCACAGCCACACTAAAAGAAAACAAACAGTTCAAAACTGACGTCAGCTCAAAGGCCTTCGAGATCTTTCCAACCAAACTGAGGACGATGGTGAAAGTACAATAAATAACGAACAGAGTAGAAGGAAAGGGCTCACAAGCTGGGGGAAAATCGGAATTAAAGACGAAGCAGGGAGGAGAAGAGGGAAAGGGGTGGGCGGAATGACTGACAAACAGCAGAAAGAATCCGTGGTGGGCCGTGGTAGACAATTACCTGACGTGTTGAAAGGAAGTCTCCGTTGGAGCTTACCTAGAGTGAGACACCTCTCCTAGAGGACACTGGTGGTTCTAAGCTTTCATATAGCAAGTGAAACAAGGCAAAACTAAGGAGTTTTCTTACCTGTCGCAGAGACGGTAGAAAACAAGAAGTCGCTCTTTACGGGAAGAAGCTCTAGTTGCCCAGTCTATCAGCTGTAGCAAATAAACGTAGAAGTGATTTAAATGGCACTATGATTTCTTCTTTAGATGCAGTTTTTAAATATATTTCCGAAAGAGCAAATCAAAGACCGGATTGCCAGTATCAAATAAAAGTAAAAATACGACATAGAAAAAAATCTTTTTTTTTTCAACTCAAAAACATTTAATCTCACCCGTAGAAACATCGGTCTAAAGGCAGCTTCTGAGAGCTTCACCACAAGGCACAAGAAGGCATTTATCACACTGCCTTCTGTTTGGTTCACAAGATCATCATCTTCCTGTAAAACAGACAAGAAAAAATTTATGATGGGGTAGCAAACAACTAATTACTTTCTTGTTTTGACGTCACCGCTTGACCACTTCCAGGTTTAACCCCCGCGGTTTCTGACGCAACCGGAAGTGAAATGTCACGTTTTCGGATCCGATGGCTACAACACGGTGAAAAAAGACCAATATAATTTTTTTCCTTTTGATTTCCATATAACTCATTTAGTGTTCATAAAGCAGATAAAAAAGTGTATCTGTCATGTACACTTGAATAGCTTTTCTTTGTGTCAGCAAAGTTTCTGCCTTAGACTTGATTCTCAACAATTTCACGTCACTTTGTTCTAGAATTTTAAACACTTGCTTCTTGGTCGTGATGAGCTCTAAAATCCAGCGCTTCTAAGAACAAGGTAAACAGGTTTGACTGGTAAGTCTTGATATCTTCCTTCTTCATGGCGTTCACACATTCTGCAAGCAAGTTCATCAGTATCGCGACACACTCCTGCAACACACACACAAAAAAGAGCAATTTAAGACTGACTCCAAGGGAAATAGCGAGTGTTGTTGCTCCGAGACCGTCAATAGGCCATATTTGTATTCTTGGTAATGGACTGGCACTAGCTTGCAATGAAGGCTCTTGCCGGGAAAAGACTCCCTGCATTAGCCTCGGTTGCAAGCTAGTTCCAGTCCATCCCGAGAATACGAATATGATCTATTGAAACAAAACTAACTGTTTCACGTAGGGACAGTCATCAAGTGTTTTGTTATTTTCTCCCAGCTCAAAAATGGAACAATCTGCGAAAAAGTTATTTGCTTGACGCCGGCTGGCACAACAAATTTGACTTTATCACGTGCGAGTCGAAAGTTCAAGCTGTTTCCTTAGGGAGTTAGTGAGTTCTGACCCATGACAGGTTTTCCTTTTACTGGAAAACGTTAATAGACCTCTTTAGCTTGGGCGGTTTGTTTTCTGATTTCAGATCATGTGATATTCTCTAGAGAATTATTCTTTTATGTATCTAAACATTATTCATTCATATACACGGGACTATTTGAAAATTTGAAAGCAAGATTTCTCAAGAGTACCATCACATGGTCTGAAATGGGGCAACAAACCGCTAAAAAGGTCTATTTAGTTGGGAGATGTAACAACAGTGGTTCAACGAAGGCTGATAGATGAAGCCAGAAATTGCCTTGGTTGCAAAAAGGTGCTAAGAAGCAAGAAAGAAATAGCATTGGTTTAAGATGTCAAATCGTGACTTTACAGATCAGATAGGAGAATTGTGGCTGTGTCGGGACCTGTATAGTCAAGCTGCGGAAATTTAATTTTTTTCATATATATATCAGTCAATCTTCACCTACGCGGAAACAAATTGAAAACTATGGACACGTGCATAGAAAGCCAAAATGATTTGTTCATTATGTCACGAGAGCGGTACAAATAAAAAGTCCGAGTCCCAGACAGGATTTGAAGCCGTGACCTCCAGGATGCTGGTCGGGCACTCAAATCACTAACCGACAGAGGGCCTCTTGGTGAGCTGAGCCAATTACTATGCTTGCAGGATGGTCTCTGAGCGATGACTGAAGGTTTGGCTAAAACAAGTACCTACTATTTATAGTTTTGTTACCTTCTGTTTGTTGACAACATCGTTGTAACACTGGGACACGGCGGATATCAAAACACGGGGTGAAATGTTACAAGCCAGCTCTTTCCTGTACGCAAGACAAAGAGGCATTAGTAGCTACATTCATACCAGATACGTCAAACGCTTGCTCTGCAGGGTTCTCCCTAGTTTTC
This sequence comes from Platygyra sinensis, assembly GCA_019787425.1. Lineage (NCBI taxonomy): Eukaryota > Metazoa > Cnidaria > Anthozoa > Scleractinia > Merulinidae > Platygyra > Platygyra sinensis. The sequence continues at coordinate 37,924 of JAHPZR010037960.1, read as the reverse complement.
AGCACAACAGGTAAGGGACCTGTTCAAACCGGTAAAGCATTTAGTGAACGTTGGACGTTCCACTAAGGCTAAAAATTCGCCATCGAAAAATTCATAATGTGAATGACGCACCTTAAGGTTCACAGGTTGAATAAAACAAAGTTAAATTTTGTTAAAAGCATTTTAATCTGATTTAATATGCCCTTTCCACACTGCTTATAAGGTAAAATGGTCTCCCGCCAATTTCGGGTGATACTCAGTATCTTTGGTGTCACTTACATGGCGTATCACTGGAAAATCAGCGGTATCCGCTACGGATCGCTTCACTACGAAAATTGCATCACTTTGCTGAATTTGTGTTATGATCGTCTCAAGTCCAGAACGTTTACGCTGTTGAAGGATATTATTTTCAAGGCTTCTTTTAAATCGTTGTCTGGAATACATTTCAAGTAGAATTTCACGGTGAAGAGTGGCTTTGTCCCCACGTGTTCGCTGTACAGTCGGCAATGCAAACGACAAGGCGATTATTTCTGGCATGGCAATCGGCTGCTTTTTCATTGCTAGTACGTAAGCTTTGTTTTGTTTGCCCCTAAAATTATTGTAAAGCTTACCTGCTACTCTTCGCGACCTCTTGTTATTGGACAAGAACGAGAACATTGTTTGCTGCCGTTTCATCGTGGAAACTGAACAACCAAAAGTTACCGAAGAACACAACATTTGCACGTGCGGAGAACTGACGAATGTCCTGACGCTAGCAGCGGAAAGCCCGCGAAAAATCACTCTTGCTTCGAAACGTACCAGTCACTGTTAACTAAATAAAGTGCACGTACATCTATAACAGTACACTATTTATTTGTTTTATTCATAATACTTTCTTACGAGATTAGCTCACCGCAAATGCGTATTTTTTAAGACTTCTGAGCATTTGCAGGCGGTAATAAGTGCTCTCACAAGCGGTAAATTTTACCGGTTACCGCCTGATATGGAGAACCCTGGCTCTGGTCTACAAAATTTATCGGGGATCCCGGTCAAGCATTAAAACCCTAGCCTGCGTTGCAGACAAACTAAACCCCGGTAACTATACCGGGGCTTGGTTTTTCTGCAACGCAGGCTACAATACACGAGCCTCACTCTAGTTTCAAGTTTGTTCAGAATTCAATCCATCTCCATTTTTATGCCTAAGTGATTCTCACTTGCTAATGGGTTCTTTTAAAATGTTCAGACAATAGTCAACCATTTTTTTTTCTACAAGGGTTAAACAGAAAGTTTTAGATCACCTACGAAGACGCAGTGAATACTATAGCTCGGTCGGTCCTCACTAGCGATGAGAGAATAAGCATGAATACTAGACACTTGCGAGAGACAGCCGTGGCATAAGCATTCAAATCCTTGCATTCATCTTATGTCTATGCTTTTGCTGATGTCACGATTGCATTTAGTGGGGACATGTTGACATAAGCATAAGCATAAGTGAAAGACTCAGCCAATCAGGGAACACTTTATGCTTATGCCAACCACGTCTCCACTGAACAAAACACCAAGATAAGCATAACCACGAGAAAAACGCTTACAGTATGCTTATGCATAAGAACGCTTACCGTATACTTATGCTTAAGAACGCTTACACCGATGCTTATGTCGGATCGTCCCCATTAGCGTGCATAACATTCTTATGCCTATACTTGCGCGGCAAGCTTAAGCAATGGAAAACCCCCTTCCCACAATAACTTCACTCAAACCATGAAACAGTTACTTACCTAAGCAAAATTAATCGATCCTTTAATTGTTCTTCAACCGACGAGTGCTTTGTAACCTCGGCTTGTTTCTGCTGGTCCTCAGTAACCTCTCCTCCAATAAGCCATGGTCTTGTTACCTACACCAAAGTATCATTAGCTACCAAATGGATCCGCGTATACGTCTGAAAACTGCTGAATTACATTAACAGCGATTTTACAATTTATTAAATCCATTTTGAAATCACTGGCTATCCTTGCAATCTGATTGGCTCTCAGGGGTGCGATTTATTCACGAATCGCACTATTTTTTGGTCTAAATCGCATCTTTTTCTCAGCCAATGAGAAAGGGACAGTAAAACAAAACAACCAATCAGATTTCAAGGTTAGTTTAATGTAACCAAAAAAATTTTAGGAAAACGAAAGCCGTGTTGCGAATTTTGCAACTACAGGTCAAAACTTTGTTGTTGTCTTTTCTTTTTCAAGACAATTGACGAATTTAATTAATAATATTACAGTTTCTGAATAATGATAATAAGCTCCTTCAGGCTGAAGGTCTTCTTCACAGAAGTTTCCAACATTCAACATCTATTTTGACGAATGTCTTCAACATCTGCTCAAGATCCGTCTGATACCGAGTCCAGCAAAACATAAACAAACGAAAACCACACAACAACAAATTCATAGCCATCTCAAGAAGGAACATGTTTCCAGGTTCGCGGTAGTTTCAAACGAAGCAATACAAGAGCTCAACTCTGTCGCTGTGAATTAACATACGTAGTCTTTCGACAGATTTCGACCCGCTCCACAAAACAGTGAATGAACGCCATCTTGAAAAATATATCTTGAAACAAAATAACGGCGCCGCACGAACTTGACAAGGTTCCGAGCATAATAAAGTTCTGTGCCGAGGTCACAAAAAGAAGCAGAGATACTAACGAGCTTGAATCCCTTAAAATCATACAGAGTGCCATTGAACAGTAATTAAAAGAGAAAACCATCCACAGCTGGGCATCGTGCAGTCGAGGGAGTTTCACAACTCAACAGAAAATTATCCATCGCAGAATTACACCGGCTGCACCCTCAAATTCCTTCTCTAAAGACAACAAGAAGTCTCAGCCTCAACCGCAGAAGAAAGGCAGGTCTTCCATCATTGATTCAGGCGACGAAAATCGAACTTTGATGCATGAAAGAGTCACTACTTTCGTTCTCACTTCAGAACTGCTTGTTTTGTTTGTTATGCTTGAATGAGTTTTCGTCACATGACAACGTTTTGCATACTAAATGGCTGTCAAATCGCTTCCGGTTGCGCTATTTCTAACAAACCCGGCTCGGCTTGGAACAATAAATCAAAATCTAAATTTCTGGCCATAAAATTGTGCGATTTCAAAATGGATTTAATAAAGTGGTAATTGAACTTCGGGTCGTGCAATTTTGGTCTCAAATCATTTTGAAATCACGCGTATGATTTCAGACCAAATTGCACTCCACTCAGTTCAATTACCATTATTAACTGCGCACCTACTGACTAATTTTCATTGTCACTAAGCGAACAGACACAAGAATTCTAGTAATGACCCAACGATCGCAAACGATTCGTTATTGTAAAAAAAAAAAACAACAAAATGACGGCAGATTTTCATTCGTCTGGCCTGTTATTGACAACGAATTTCCTCATCGCATTGTTAAAGTAACTATGGATCCACGTGGAGATAGCGGAATGGATCCGTAGACTCCTTTGACAATGTTATGGCGAAATTCATTGTCAATACCAGGACAGATGAATGAAAAACTGCCGTCATTTTGTTTTTTTTTTTACAATAACGAATCGTTGGCGATCGTTGCGTCATGACTAGAACTCTTGTGTCTGTTGCCAGCTGCCATTAAAGTGACAACACATATTAACCACAGTTTGGATAAAACCAGTTCCCTTTTCGAGCTGAGATACTCCACATAGCAACTTATCTATTGTGCGACATTGCTTGACTCTGGTAAACAAATCGTCCGCCCCATTCACCCTAACTAAGCTACGGTCAGGTTTTTCCAATTTGTCGATAAAACTATCCAGTCATCTTCAGAAGACAAATTTCAAACCATCTCGTTACGATATTTTAATCAAATGGATTTTAACCTTGTTTAGTTGTGGGTGCATACTGTTTGAGCACCTAATTTTTAAGCCGTGTGCCGAACAGGGCACTAGTTCTGGGAAGTTTCCTTTCATATGCTGTAAAGAAATCTTCTAAAAAATAAATTATATTAGTTCATTTTGCCAGTAAAGCTTGGAAACTTCTGCAAATGACAGTGAACAAATAACCAGTTTTTTAAAGCGACTCAAAGAATTCTTGAGTCTAACGAAATCACTCCCATTACAGATAAAGACCAAATACTTATTCACTGAGTTAGTTTTTTGCTGGTGTCGTTTTGCATGCACCTTGCTAAGTTTAGTCCTAGACCCTGACGGAAATAACTGCCGTTAGGCCTTGCCACTGAGCCAATAAGCTCATACCAGTTCCATTCCGCTGTGGAGAACCCACCTGAATTAAAATATCCACTAAGTAAGGGCTGAGAAAGTGAGGTAACGCTTCGGTAGCCTTACATAGAGCTGTCACGCAACACAGCGTCAGAAGATTGTTCCTGAAAAGAAACGATCAGAACAAATTAAGAATTAAGGTAATTCCCTTGAAATTGTTCTACTATCAAACTTTTTTTGAAACTTGGCGTAATGAACATTCATGATATGAACATAATAAAAATGCAATAAAAAGATGGGGTCACCGTGCTTGTTTACGCGTCAGCAGGCTCTTAAAATGGGGCATTTTTACTGGTTGCGCGTTAAAAGTTCGAATCACCTTCAAACAGAATTAAATCTTGGTTACTTGAAAGGCACAAAGTTTTGTCTTAAAAGTAAAGCTTCATTTATTGACATAAGCAGTATTGCTTCATTTAAGCCGTTTTTGATTGCCTGGTTGCGGGAATATTGCACTTTTTCGGACAGTTCCGTGGTTAACTCAAGTTCTCGCCTTGGCCAAAATACACCAAGTTAGGAACTATTTTCCAAAAAAAAAAAAAATGTTCTACTATCAAACTTTTTTTCCTCTTCAAATATGTTCTTCATTAGACTGTTCTTAGCAAATACCTGAAAAAAAAATCGGGGGTCACCGTGCTCATTTAAGAGAAAAGAAGAATTTATTCCGTTATCGAGCTTAGTTTGAGGGAAATCTCTTACTTTTTGCACGTGCACGCGCTCATGTGCACGCGCTGATGACGCAAAAATCGTGCGCAGTAGGGATGCGCAATGCAATACTAAGGAATTACCTTAAAATGGAAACAAATTCATTCCAGCCACAGATAGATCCCAGAAAGTATAAGACAACTGAAATTCTGAACAGAAATTCCTGGTAACAAAATTTTCGTAAATTTGGGTATAACCTCACCAGTTCATCCCCAGTTTTTCACCACTGGAAGTTTCCAGAAATGAAAATCAGAACTTTTGGTCGAATAGACCTTTTTCACTTGTACATTTTGTTTTCCCAATACAGATCATGTGACGATACTCAGGAGATTTGATCTTTTGTTTTGTTCATTACAAAGGGTACATGCAAGCATGAATATGTCTGCATGTACTCTTTTTAATGAACAAGACAAAGGATCAAATCTCCTGAGTATCATCACATGATCTGTATTGGGAAAACAAAATGTACAAGCGAAAAAGGTCTATTGAAAACGCCTAAAGACTTAACCAACTGTATATGAATACAAAAGTTAAGTCGCCCGCGCACGAGAAGATGCTATATGACAAAAAGCCACGTGGCAGCGTGAGAATCATGTGCTGTTCAAGCAATGAGACATGTCGCAGAGACAATAGCCCTTTTCACGGTTAGCTTTCCTCATTTGCATTACAATAAAATCTAGCATGTATGCGAGGCAATTTCGGGCTATTTCGCACTTTTAGCCCGAAATTGCCTCGCATTCACGTTGATTACATTGTAATGCAAATGAGAAAAATTAACCGTGAAAAGGGCTATTGCCAGCAACCCATGCCCTTGGGTGAGGAGTACATTCTTACTGATAACTTAAGGTGGCTGAACACAGTTTTTGATACCTCTGTTTCATTTACCTTTGCTTCTAAAACCCTTGATCCTTTGGTCGCCAAAAATGGCAGCAAGCAAGTTAACAACACAAACTTCAACTTTTTGATAATTAAACTGTCGTATGTGCCATTGCCATGGCAACATGATTAATTATAAACAGGCGTTTTAAATCGGTTTTGTTTATTTGCAGAAAATCTAGTCATTAGATTTTCTTTATAATTTGCATGCAACAAGCTTGTAACGATACTCACATGTTAGCGCTATTTTAATAATAATTTAACAAACAGATCTTTAATTATCCCTCGCTGAAGGTTCACTGGCATATCTTGAATTTCCTTTGTTAAATTTTAATTTTTTTTAATCATCCAGTTACTTATTTCCTAAAGTATTTTCGCTCTAAATTTCGTGAAATTCTAATGAGTGGTTCTCGAGAAATAGGCGTATCTCCGAAAGTCAATTTTCACTCAATCGCAATTTTTTTGACTTACTACGCATGCGCTGTATTTAACTGGGTTCCTTCGGTAACAAACAAAAGCTGAGAATTGCTGGGTTCTTTGCGTCGTTACTTTTTCTAACATACCTCTGTAATAAAAGAGTAAAACCATCAATACACTGCTTTCAATTATAGAGAAAAATAACACAGATAGTGCGAGTGTTGAGTAAATAAAATGATCGCTCTATTGACGGCTTGTTTGTTTTTTGAAATCCTTGTGCACGTGCTGAATTGCATCAGCAAAAGCACGCGCGAAAACTGTGTTCGGCCACCTTAACAGCTAGGAGTAGCTGCATCCCGTCACTACATCCTCACTTGCACTTTGAAACTTTTCTTATTTTTGTAGTTTATTTTTGTATGTTTTAATTTTAAACCGATATCATTCAACGGGTTGTCTTTTTTCTTGGTTATTAAGGTGGCTGAACACAGTTTTTGATACCTCTGTTTCATTTACCTTTGCTTCTAAAACCCTTGATCCTTTGGTCGCCAAAATTGGCAGCAAGCAAGTTAACAACACAAACTTCAACTTTTTGATAATTAAACTGTCGTATGTGCCGTTGCCATGGCAACATGATTAATTATAAACAGGCGTTTTAAACCAGTTTTGTTTATTTGCAGAAAATCTAGTCATTAGATTTTCTTTATAATTTGCATGCAACAAGCTTGTAATGATACTCACATGTTAGCGCTATTTTAATAATAATTTCACAAACAGATCTTTAATTATCCCTCGTTGAAGGTTCACTGGCATATCTTGAATTTCCTTTGTTAAATTTTAATTTTTTTTAATCCTCCAGTTATTTATTTCCTAAAGTATTTTCGCTCTAAATTTCGTGAAATTCTAATGAGTGGTTCTCGAGAAATAGGCGTATCTCCGAAAGTCAATTTTTCACTCAATCGCAATTTTTTCGACTTACTACGCATGCGCTGCATTTAACTGGGTTCCTTCGGTAACAAACAAAAGCTGGAAATTGCTGGGTTCTTTGCATCGTTACCTTTTCTAACGTATCTTTGTAATGAAAGACTAAAGCCATCAATACACTGCTTTCAATTATAGAGAAAAATAACACAGATAGTGCGAGTGTTGAGTAAATAAAATGATCGCTCTATTGACGGCTTGTTTGTTTGTTGAAATCCTTGTGCACGTGCTGAATTGCATCAGCAAAAGCGCGCGCGAAAACTGTGTTCGGCCACCTTAACTCGTACGATTGATTAAAACACCGATCAGTACTTTTCAAATGGTGCATTATAGAAAGGAATCAAGTTTATATTTATCAATTTAACGGACAGGCCAATGTTTGCGCCTCAACAACCCTTACTTTTCTTTTGTACCCCTAAACTCCCCGTTGCCACCAGAAATCGATAATGCACGTTACCGCCATGAATCAGTAGGCCATTTCTAAGTTGCCACTGCATCAAAAACGAGTCTTCCTGCAAAAACCATTCATATGAAAATGGTTTGGACTACAGGTTCATTTTCATTCAAATCTAACTCATTTTCATGTCCATGATACGAAAGGTTTTGAAATATTACGTTACAAAGGGTAATTTAGAAATGGCCTAGTGTTAAGAAATGCTTGCTGCCTTAAAAACTATCTAGGGATAAAATGAAAGTATAAAAGGGTTCAGTGAAGGGAATTATGGAAAAAATGGAATTCAAAATCTTGGTTACATTTCCACGTTTCGTTAAACAAATGAACGTTGTGTACCTTTCATTCCCAGTCCTTTTGAGTAACTTGATGACAGATGGCACGAACTGGGGTAGGAACGAAATGCAGTGTGCCTTTAAACCGCTGACCGCTTCTGCTGCACAAAGCAAAGCACTGGAGGCAACCTACGAGTCCAAAAACAAATATTGACATAAATAACTCAGTAGCTGTGTCATATCGGCCTAGGTTAAGGTTTGCCGATGAGGACCCGGTAGAAAAGCTTAATACTTGCAGTAAAATTATTAAATTAAAGTAAGGAATTCTTCCCATAATACGCGCCTGAAAAGAATCATGGAACGTGCGTTCAAGGTTGCAAATTAAAAGGGAGCCAGGGCGGGGTTGTTCGAAAGCCGGTTAACCTTTATCTGGAGTTAAAATTTAACGGAAGTTTCGGATTTTCTTGAATAAAATTGCCGACTTTTCACTGCTTATGTACTTTGAGATTAATCAAGCTCAAAACTGAACCTGGACTGACAATATAAACATAAAATCTAACCAAAAGTTACAAAACGAAAATCGAAATTCTTACTAATCCTGGTTAGCTTAATCGGACTTTGAACAAAGCGACCCAGCAAAGGAAATCATAGACTTTTGCTTAAAGGAATAATACATCACCAAGTTCTCACACAACAAGTCTAAAAAAATATTTGCAATAGAGCAAGAGATAATCAACACTGATTCACCTGTGCATTAGCATCCTTGAAAGAGAACACCTCAATTGCTGCATACATCACCTGAACAACAACAAATTAATTAAATAATTATTATTGCACATTATTGCGCCAAAGCATAATGACACTCTTACAAAGAGAAAGAGGCCACAACAAAGATTGACAAAATAAGAAATACTAGGCCACGACAGAACTTCATCGGAAATTCACTTCCAGGGTTTGTTTCTTTCAAAGTTCGTTTGCATTATCGTAAAGACCACTCCGTTGGGAGTTTCAACCATTTTCTGAGTCTTGTTCTATCAGCATATTTCCTGCATCAATAGGGTTTTGTTACTACTTATGTAAACCACAGTTAATCCCCTCGCTCCAAATTTCGGTGAACGCGTTCAGACTAATTTGATGAAGAATGTATTTGGAACTTTGCTCTCTTTATTTTTGCAACGAGATCTAAAATTCGATCGCGATATGAACAGAGCGGCAGCTGTGTCACTATTTTAACTTTCATGACTTTCATTTGATCAGACAACAGGGTACAGACAGATTACTTGACAACAAATTTACGTACCTCCTTAAACTCGCTGGGATAATCCTTGCACATTAATCGTGAAAGAAGCTTCAAACTGTACAGGGCTGTTTGTTTGTTTATAATGGCCTCCTCACTCTCTCCAGTGCCCCTCGATATTACTAGTAGCTCGGTTACTAAGCTCAGCAGTGCCTTCACCTGTAAATAACAAATTTTACCCAAAATATTTACCATTGTTTTTGTCAAAAAACCCAACATCTTGGCATAGAGACGGGTGGAAATTAAAATAATTCAGAAAGATGAAAACGTATCTCGGAACGTTAACACTAGGGGCAGTTGACAATGAAGCTTCCTCACTGTTAATGTCTTTTTATGCCCCTCATAACGTGTGTTATTAAACTTGTTTATGGCATTTGCTTTTTTCTGCAGTTTTGTTTTGCCCTCTGTTTCAGTTGTTAAACTTGGTCAAAGAATGGTTTTAAATCTTGTTCAAAGAATGGTTCTTGGCTAAATGCTTAACGTGTGTTAATTGAGTGATGGAAAGACAGAAAAACTCTAGCTACACATTCTCCACACTCTTCAGATGAGTCCATAATTCGATAAACTGAGCTAACTCAGGCTTTTAGAAGAACTTGTAATTAGCCTGGAATTCAGGTGTATTTTGAAAGGAAGAGCACCATTTTTGAGCGGATGTGTGCAAGCTTGGATTCGGTGAGTGAAAGAAAAAACAAGAAACGAAAGCACGTTTTTTGAGTAAGGTTTACCCAACATTCTACCTTAGGTGAGCATTGGACATACTTTTGACAACACTGGAACAAAAAGATAAACCTTATCTGAAGTTACGATAGGCAAGGCAGACATAGAATATCACAAGTTTCTCCTCAACCGCCTTTTTGTTACAAACGCACTAACCGTAAGCCTTATCGTACTATGCTCGCACCCAGTTCTCTTTTCCGTGTAGACAAAATATTAATGTCAATACCGATTATCATAAATAACATTATCAAGCGTTTACCCGGTAGAAATGACTGCAGTGCAAACCAACTTGTTAAAAGAACACTTATGGTCCAATACAATTAATAACACTTTAAGAGATACCTGATCAGTCGGATAACTGTCAGCACTGTTACTCAGTTTACTGTTGAGAAGTTCCATCGCTTTGCGTCTCACTGTACTGTTGTTACTGTGTACAAGCTTCTTGATAACATCAAAAAACACTGCTGCAGGTAATAGGAGATTGACCTTTGAAATAGAAGACAATAAAATGGGCTCACGTTCGGTGTAAAATGAACAATAACATCCTATTGTTTAACGCTTTTTTCTAAGATGCAAACGACTCCTTTGTCCCTTGTTTAGCTTTTGTCCTATGCATTATGACGTCAGCTGTGCCGTTTTACATGATCATAAAATGACTGATCATTTGTTACCCCACAGAGGATTTACGATTAAACTTATACTGAAACAGGTGGTTTGGTAGCTGATTTAGGCAAAAAGAATTCCGGAAACTATTTCTTTCACTTGGGACAAATTTCAGACAACAATTTCAGACACTTTGCTGAAAACATCGCTAAAAATGAAGACTACGAAACGCGAATTAGACAGAAACAACATCAGCAAAAATGATAGTTTTACGGCAGCCTTAAGGTTTTAAGAGTACCCGACGAGAAAACAACACAAAGGAGATGGGGCGGGAAGTCCACAAAGTGGTACCGGACATAAATGTACTAGTACTTTTAGCGATAATTACTGAAGAGTAAAAACTCCGGACCTGTCCCTAAAGGTGAGGCCATGCATGTCTCAAGACCACAGGAAACTAGGAGAGCCGCAAAAGAGTCATCCTATGAATGGGACGGTGGAAAAAACATTTAACACAAGCACCTAACAGACATTCTGTTTAATTTTGATACCTTGTCAACAATTTCATAGGTCTTATGCAGCAGAGCTTTCCAAAATTTCCCAGTTGCATCCTGCGATGCCTGCTCGCCATGTTGTGCCGTTTTCGTCATAAAGTTCAAGGTGTCCTCTAGAAGCCTGAGAAGAAATAAACATAAAACAAAGTGTTTAATGTTGCTGCTTGTAAGATACAAAATGTATAAATCTCACTCCAACACGTTTATCGAAGGTTGCATAGCAGTTGATTGAGCTGCTCTGCTGAGGTCCAAATATAAAATCATGAATGAAAGTCTTTGGACAAATTTGCACTTCTTGTGCTTTTGCACACACCCCAGACACGAGTACAACGTCACCTGCATAGCATCCCCCCCCACCCCACATACAGTGTTGAAAACTACAGTAGTACCTACAATTTCTCCCGAGTTTCAGCGATGTATATGGTGAGAAAGTGGAAGGCAGCAATGCGTTAAATTTTAGAAAAAATCAAATACTTTTCTCAAACTTTAGTTGTAAAACGCAGATCATTCGTTGAATTAGTGTTCATAAGTGTCCCAACGATTTTGTCGACGATTGTAGGGCAACCTACTTCAATTGATTCTATCAGAACAGATGCGCCTTCAAGAAGAATTTACCGAAGAAAACAACAACGACGTTAAGAAAAACAGATTACCTGAGGAAGAGAGAATTTAACATTTCTCCTTCAATGTGGACCTGTAGCATAAGATCAAAATATAAGGGTCAATAAAAATACAATCCAGCATTTTGTAGAAAGCATTTAACGAAGAATAAAATGCCACAGACCGTGTCCCACGATTGCCTATTCATGCATTTACGACAATTTATAACACAGATACTATCTCTAACACACTGCTCAAATTTCAACTATATTAAAATTTTTATAGATTTCCTTCAAGAATTTTTGAATTCTTTAAAAGCTTTTGTTCACAACTAAATGTGTCTCCATGCAGTGTTTAATCTATAAGACATTATATAATAGCCCAAGTTATTCTCGCATTTTGATTGGTTCCCGGCTATGATCTATTAGAGGACAGATGCACGATTGACGTCATCATTACAAAGTTTTTCCCTCTGCCGTTTTAAAATGGCGGAAAGTTTTGAGAATAAGGATAATATTTTACGTGACTGGGCAAAAGTTAAGATACAAAAAAGTCTTGCTGAAGCATTCAACAGGTTCGAGAAGCCAGGAAACGAAAGATAAATCCGTTTCTTTTAGAAAATGATACAGAAATAATTTTCGAGCAGTCTCAGTCGGCAATCGAGCGAGACTAAACCACGCACAAACTTGGTCTTGGTAAGCCGAAAACCATTGCTTTATCTCGAATTTAACAAACCCAGTAAACAAAATGTTTCTGAGATTAATTTATTTAAAAAATTCAATTCTTCCCAATGTCAAAACAAATGTTGACACACTGATTGATGTCAGGAATAAAACATCAAAACATCACTTCTTAAAATCGGTAAAATAAATACATAACCTTGCTTTCCGATGCGAATGGTCCTGTCCGTTTCATGCAAAGCAGCGAGCAAAGTATAGCTACATTGTAACCACAGCTCACGGTTAAGAGTAGCGCAGCTAAAGTGTGTCTCCGACACTATATCAAGCTGATTTGAGAATCACCAACCACAGAAGACAGAAATCTCCACCGTCATTTACGCTCCTTTCATTCAAAACTCGAATCAAATGGCCTCTTGGTTGACCGCAACCACAAGTTTTCTGAGGGTATTTTTTCAACTCCTGTAATTTTCAAGACAACGTCTAAGCTTTTCGGCTCGCAGGGCTGCTCCGATGACAAAAACTGACTTGATTTTTCCAGCATCTTCTTCAAGATTTGTAAATTTCGCAGTTCAATTCTGCTTTCGCTGTAAGTTTTCATGCCACAAGAAGCGACGCTCGAGTCAGGTTTGACAGTGGCGTGATTTTTCTCGACCAATCACAATTCTTTGCTACGCAGAGTAACCAATGAAATTGCTTGATTTTGTATAGATCATAGATCACGTCAAATGGCTTTTTTTCGCTTTCGCGAAAGTGGCGGGCAAAAGCCGGGCGAGGCAAAGGCCGGCTTTCGCGTTATGTTGAAATATTTTGAAATAAAAAAGGCTTTTCGTTTTTATATAAAACAAATAGATTCCATGTTGCCGTGCGTCTGATTCAGCAATAGACCACAGAAGACGCCAAAATGTGGTAAGAACATCAGTGACACACTCTGCCACGCCTCGTGTGCCACTTTTTTGTTCTTACCACATTTTGACGTCATCTGTGGTCTATTACTGAACAGACGCACGGCAACATGGAATCTATTTGTTAATAACTTACAGTATTACTGACCTTACTGACAAACTCTTCACTGTCAAGAAGTGAAGGAATGAGGCTAAGCGAAGTGTATTTGAACTGCCTCAGGTGTTTAGCTGAGTGGGTGTCCACGTCAAACAGAGGTGTCACAGCCAGAAAACTACTGGAACTCTTTCTAGACATTCTAGGCTTGCGACGAACTGTAAACAGTCAGTCGAGTCATAACAAAAAAGGTATTAGGCGTGATAAATAACTTCTTTTGAAACCACTCTAAGTAACAAATTACATAAATCAACTTTTATCACCGCATACTACAGTACAAGACGGCATCTCTACTAGGTGTGCTTTACAGAAAATGAATTTCTTATCTTCAGTGGCATCCAGCATCAGAAGGGTACTCAACTCATGTGATTGTTTTTCTCAGAAGGATCTTTCCTTCAAACACGGGGAATACACATTTCATCACACACTGAACTTCGTAGAAAATGTACCGTTTCCACCAGTCGCAAGTGAACTGAACAAAGTACATAAAACACCTTTGTACCTTCTGGTTTTTCAAGTGGTAGCTGATCAATGTACTGCAAAAGTTTTAGCAGAGCCTCCACCTGTAAACAACAAAGAACTGTCTACATCATACGGTTACAACAGGGTTGTCAAAAGTAGTAGTTTCTGACGTCGAAAATCACGATCTACTTAAAATAAAAATTATGATCACTGATTGGCTATATTCCTCTTATTCGTTGGAAAAGACGGCAGCTTAGCCTGTAATGCAGGCGTATCTTGGCGAACGAACGCATTTCAATCACGCAATCGTCATCTTGGATTTAAACTCAAAAGAGACTTCGGGAGATTCAAAAAGGCGTGGCGGCCAATCTACTCGATCACCAGTTAACACCGCAAACTTGTGAACACACGGAAAACAGTTTTTGCAGTCGTTTTTCCATGATCCGCCAAAAAAAAAAACCTCCCACTAAAATTTTTGCAAAAGTTCAGTACTCCAATGGCGAAATTATAAATACAAACGTCACATGAAGAATCTTGTTGCTGTCAGTTATTTAAAAGGTCTCTTCCATTCAGAAACAAAACAATGAAATGTTATTGCTGATACACTACCGGAGCAATCAGCGACACAAGAACACGATAAAACGCGATTTCCCGAAAATCGCTGTATTGCTATATTAGTCACGGTAACCAGAAGGAAAATCAGTTTTTAATAATCGAAGAAATTAGATCCCGCGAAATACAGAAAACACGCCGCAAAAATTTGGTGCCACACCGTAACCAACAAACCTGGATGCTTAGAAAGCTGTAGTTCGCGTTTAATTTCTAAGAATAATAATGCCGTTTACGTTTTTTTAATTAATGGCAACATTCTCTTCTAATATTGGGAACATTTGCGGAACTGTCCAAATGCAGTGGAACTGACTGCCAGGAAGTTTAGTGATGAGAGGGTCTGTTGTATAGTAATGGGTCTTGGGTTATTACTTTTAGAGATACTCTTTTCCATTAGTATCACTTTGTATGTCTCGTGTATATAAGTTGTATCTATGAGGCAAGACTTCATTCCTAAGTAATTTCTCGTTTTAAATATGCCATACTTGTATTCTCGGTTGTGGATTGGAACTAGCATGCAATAGAGGCTCATGTGGGGGAATATCATTAAAAAGAGATAAATTCCATTTGCATTTGAAAAGACTTCTCGCATTTGCCTAAGTTGTATGCTAGTTCCAGTCCAATACCATGAATATGAATATAAACTACTGGAACAGCTGGTGCCCGTCAAAAACTTTACCTGAACATTTGCGTCAAAGCTGTTGCAAAGACTTAGACAAAAGTCTGCTCCAAGTGGGTGTTTAACAACTACAGTCTACAACACAAGAAAACAAATCTCAATTAAGGACGGTGCCTACTTTTGTTGTTGTGCATGCGTTCTGGACTTCCCTGCTTCCCAGAGTTTCATAGTTTCAAGCGAAACCTCCTCGACATGCTCCAAAAGAAGAAAAAATCACTTGCATTACATTGACTCAATAATGCACTCATACTAAAACTAACCTGGTTTTCATCAGGAGTAGATTGACTATGAACAACATGTTTCTCCAGTAACAGAATGACAGCCGTGTGAAGGAACTGGGTCGAGCCAAGAGTACAGATGAGATGTGTGAACAGTGGCAGCTGGCGGTGCTCGGGAATGTGAGGTGACGCATCTACAAACACTCTTATCAGCATGGCCACAATGTCATTGAGTGATATAGAGTCCTTTTTGGTCAGCTGTGGTAACTGTTCTCTCTCACCTGCCTAAAAAATGTTGCCTTCATTTTAACTGTTTACTAAATATGCCGCCTACTCAATAGCCCTTTTTAACGGTTAACCCTGCTCATTTGCATTACTTATTTATTTATTTATTTACAAACTTCGCCAAGGACAATTTGGCAGGAGAGATCTAACAGAACTATTGTTCCAATAACGAGACTCCTAAACATCCAAAAAAAAAAAAAAACAACAACAACAACAATAATAATAAAACAAAATAAAATCAGTAATTATATGATTCAGAATGATTACAATGACATCTAGCATGTACGTGAGGCAATTTCGGGCTATTTTGCAGTTTTAGCCCGAAATTGCCTCACGTACATGCTAGATGTCATTGTAATCATTCTGAATCATATAATTACTGATTTTATTTTGTTTTATTATTATTGTTGTTGTTGTTGTTTTTTTTTTTTTTTGGATGTTTAGGAGTCTCGTTATTGGAACAATAGTTCTGTTAGATCTCTCCTGCCAAATTGTCCTTGGCGAAGTTTGTAAATAAATAAATAAATAAGTAATGCAAATGAGCAGGGTTAACCGTTAAAAAGGGCTATTGAGTAGGCGGCATATTTAGTAAACAGTTAAAATGAAGGCAACATTTTTTAGGCAGGTGAGAGAGAACAGTTACCACAGCTGACCAAAAAGGACTCTATATCACTCAATGACATTGTGGCCATGCTGATAAGAGTGTTTGTAGATGCGTCACCTCACATTCCCGAGCACCGCCAGCTGCCACTGTTCACACATCTCATCTGTACTCTTGGCTCGACCCAGTTCCTTCACACGGCTGTCATTCTGTTACTGGAGAAACATGTTGTTCATAGTCAATCTACTCCTGATGAAAACCAGGTTAGTTTTAGTATGAGTGCATTATTGAGTCAATGTAATGCAAGTGATTTTTTCTTCTTTTGGAGCATGTCGAGGAGGTTTCGCTTGAAACTATGAAACTCTGGGAAGCAGGGAAGTCCAGAACGCATGCACAACAACAAAAGTAGGCACCGTCCTTAATTGAGATTTGTTTTCTTGTGTTGTAGACTGTAGTTGTTAAACACCCACTTGGAGCAGACTTTTGTCTAAGTCTTTGCAACAGCTTTGACGCAAATGTTCAGGTAAAGTTTTTGACGGGCACCAGCTGTTCCAGTAGTTTATATTCATATTCATGGTATTGGACTGGAACTAGCATACAACTTAGGCAAATGCGAGAAGTCTTTTCAAATGCAAATGGAATTTATCTCTTTTTAATGATATTCCCCCACATGAGCCTCTATTGCATGCTAGTTCCAATCCACAACCGAGAATACAAGTATGGCATATTTAAAACGAGAAATTACTTAGGAATGAAGTCTTGCCTCATAGATACAACTTATATACACGAGACATACAAAGTGATACTAATGGAAAAGAGTATCTCTAAAAGTAATAACCCAAGACCCATTACTATACAACAGACCCTCTCATCACTAAACTTCCTGGCAGTCAGTTCCACTGCATTTGGACAGTTCCGCAAATGTTCCCAATATTAGAAGAGAATGTTGCCATTAATTAAAAAAACGTAAACGGCATTATTATTCTTAGAAATTAAACGCGAACTACAGCTTTCTAAGCATCCAGGTTTGTTGGTTACGGTGTGGCACCAAATTTTTGCGGCGTGTTTTCTGTATTTCGCGGGATCTAATTTCTTCGATTATTAAAAACTGATTTTTCCTTCTGGTTACCGTGACTAATATAGCAATACAGCGATTTTCGGGAAATCGCGTTTTATCGTGTTCTTGTGTCGCTGATTGCTCCGGTAGTGTATCAGCAATAACATTTCATTGTTTTGTTTCTGAATGGAAGAGACCTTTTAAATAACTGACAGCAACAAGATTCTTCATGTGACGTTTGTATTTATAATTTCGCCATTGGAGTACTGAACTTTTGCAAAAATTTTAGTGGGAGGTTTTTTTTTTTGGCGGATCATGGAAAAACGACTGCAAAAACTGTTTTCCGTGTGTTCACAAGTTTGCGGTGTTAACTGGTGATCGAGTAGATTGGCCGCCACGCCTTTTTGAATCTCCCGAAGTCTCTTTTGAGTTTAAATCCAAGATGACGATTGCGTGATTGAAATGCGTTCGTTCGCCAAGATACGCCTGCATTACAGGCTAAGCTGCCGTCTTTTCCAACGAATAAGAGGAATATAGCCAATCAGTGATCATAATTTTTATTTTAAGTAGATCGTGATTTTCGACGTCAGAAACTACTACTTTTGACAACCCTGTTGTAACCGTATGATGTAGACAGTTCTTTGTTGTTTACAGGTGGAGGCTCTGCTAAAACTTTTGCAGTACATTGATCAGCTACCACTTGAAAAACCAGAAGGTACAAAGGTGTTTTATGTACTTTGTTCAGTTCACTTGCGACTGGTGGAAACGGTACATTTTCTACGAAGTTCAGTGTGTGATGAAATGTGTATTCCCCGTGTTTGAAGGAAAGATCCTTCTGAGAAAAACAATCACATGAGTTGAGTACCCTTCTGATGCTGGATGCCACTGAAGATAAGAAATTCATTTTCTGTAAAGCACACCTAGTAGAGATGCCGTCTTGTACTGTAGTATGCGGTGATAAAAGTTGATTTATGTAATTTGTTACTTAGAGTGGTTTCAAAAGAAGTTATTTATCACGCCTAATACCTTTTTTGTTATGACTCGACTGACTGTTTACAGTTCGTCGCAAGCCTAGAATGTCTAGAAAGAGTTCCAGTAGTTTTCTGGCTGTGACACCTCTGTTTGACGTGGACACCCACTCAGCTAAACACCTGAGGCAGTTCAAATACACTTCGCTTAGCCTCATTCCTTCACTTCTTGACAGTGAAGAGTTTGTCAGTAAGGTCAGTAATACTGTAAGTTATTAACAAATAGATTCCATGTTGCCGTGCGTCTGTTCAGTAATAGACCACAGATGACGTCAAAATGTGGTAAGAACAAAAAAGTGGCACACGAGGCGTGGCAGAGTGTGTCACTGATGTTCTTACCACATTTTGGCGTCTTCTGTGGTCTATTGCTGAATCAGACGCACGGCAACATGGAATCTATTTGTTTTATATAAAAACGAAAAGCCTTTTTTATTTCAAAATATTTCAACATAACGCGAAAGCCGGCCTTTGCCTCGCCCGGCTTTTGCCCGCCACTTTCGCGAAAGCGAAAAAAAGCCATTTGACGTGATCTATGATCTATACAAAATCAAGCAATTTCATTGGTTACTCTGCGTAGCAAAGAATTGTGATTGGTCGAGAAAAATCACGCCACTGTCAAACCTGACTCGAGCGTCGCTTCTTGTGGCATGAAAACTTACAGCGAAAGCAGAATTGAACTGCGAAATTTACAAATCTTGAAGAAGATGCTGGAAAAATCAAGTCAGTTTTTGTCATCGGAGCAGCCCTGCGAGCCGAAAAGCTTAGACGTTGTCTTGAAAATTACAGGAGTTGAAAAAATACCCTCAGAAAACTTGTGGTTGCGGTCAACCAAGAGGCCATTTGATTCGAGTTTTGAATGAAAGGAGCGTAAATGACGGTGGAGATTTCTGTCTTCTGTGGTTGGTGATTCTCAAATCAGCTTGATATAGTGTCGGAGACACACTTTAGCTGCGCTACTCTTAACCGTGAGCTGTGGTTACAATGTAGCTATACTTTGCTCGCTGCTTTGCATGAAACGGACAGGACCATTCGCATCGGAAAGCAAGGTTATGTATTTATTTTACCGATTTTAAGAAGTGATGTTTTGATGTTTTATTCCTGACATCAATCAGTGTGTCAACATTTGTTTTGACATTGGGAAGAATTGAATTTTTTAAATAAATTAATCTCAGAAACATTTTGTTTACTGGGTTTGTTAAATTCGAGATAAAGCAATGGTTTTCGGCTTACCAAGACCAAGTTTGTGCGTGGTTTAGTCTCGCTCGATTGCCGACTGAGACTGCTCGAAAATTATTTCTGTATCATTTTCTAAAAGAAACGGATTTATCTTTCGTTTCCTGGCTTCTCGAACCTGTTGAATGCTTCAGCAAGACTTTTTTGTATCTTAACTTTTGCCCAGTCACGTAAAATATTATCCTTATTCTCAAAACTTTCCGCCATTTTAAAACGGCAGAGGGAAAAACTTTGTAATGATGACGTCAATCGTGCATCTGTCCTCTAATAGATCATAGCCGGGAACCAATCAAAATGCGAGAATAACTTGGGCTATTATATAATGTCTTATAGATTAAACACTGCATGGAGACACATTTAGTTGTGAACAAAAGCTTTTAAAGAATTCAAAAATTCTTGAAGGAAATCTATAAAAATTTTAATATAGTTGAAATTTGAGCAGTGTGTTAGAGATAGTATCTGTGTTATAAATTGTCGTAAATGCATGAATAGGCAATCGTGGGACACGGTCTGTGGCATTTTATTCTTCGTTAAATGCTTTCTACAAAATGCTGGATTGTATTTTTATTGACCCTTATATTTTGATCTTATGCTACAGGTCCACATTGAAGGAGAAATGTTAAATTCTCTCTTCCTCAGGTAATCTGTTTTTCTTAACGTCGTTGTTGTTTTCTTCGGTAAATTCTTCTTGAAGGCGCATCTGTTCTGATAGAATCAATTGAAGTAGGTTGCCCTACAATCGTCGACAAAATCGTTGGGACACTTATGAACACTAATTCAACGAATGATCTGCGTTTTACAACTAAAGTTTGAGAAAAGTATTTGATTTTTTCTAAAATTTAACGCATTGCTGCCTTCCACTTTCTCACCATATACATCGCTGAAACTCGGGAGAAATTGTAGGTACTACTGTAGTTTTCAACACTGTATGTGGGGTGGGGGGGGATGCTATGCAGGTGACGTTGTACTCGTGTCTGGGGTGTGTGCAAAAGCACAAGAAGTGCAAATTTGTCCAAAGACTTTCATTCATGATTTTATATTTGGACCTCAGCAGAGCAGCTCAATCAACTGCTATGCAACCTTCGATAAACGTGTTGGAGTGAGATTTATACATTTTGTATCTTACAAGCAGCAACATTAAAACACTTTGTTTTATGTTTATTTCTTCTCAGGCTTCTAGAGGACACCTTGAACTTTATGACGAAAACGGCACAACATGGCGAGCAGGCATCGCAGGATGCAACTGGGAAATTTTGGAAAGCTCTGCTGCATAAGACCTATGAAATTGTTGACAAGGTATCAAAATTAAACAGAATGTCTGTTAGGTGCTTGTGTTAAATGTTTTTTCCACCGTCCCATTCATAGGATGACTCTTTTGCGGCTCTCCTAGTTTCCTGTGGTCTTGAGACATGCATGGCCTCACCTTTAGGGACAGGTCCGGAGTTTTTACTCTTCAGTAATTATCGCTAAAAGTACTAGTACATTTATGTCCGGTACCACTTTGTGGACTTCCCGCCCCATCTCCTTTGTGTTGTTTTCTCGTCGGGTACTCTTAAAACCTTAAGGCTGCCGTAAAACTATCATTTTTGCTGATGTTGTTTCTGTCTAATTCGCGTTTCGTAGTCTTCATTTTTAGCGATGTTTCAGCAAAGTGTCTGAAATTGTTGTCTGAAATTTGTCCCAAGTGAAAGAAATAGTTTCCGGAATTCTTTTTGCCTAAATCAGCTACCAAACCACCTGTTTCAGTATAAGTTTAATCGTAAATCCTCTGTGGGGTAACAAATGATCAGTCATTTTATGATCATGTAAAACGGCACAGCTGACGTCATAATGCATAGGACAAAAGCTAAACAAGGGACAAAGGAGTCGTTTGCATCTTAGAAAAAAAGCGTTAAACAATAGGATGTTATTGTTCATTTTACACCGAACGTGAGCCCATTTTATTGTCTTCTATTTCAAAGGTCAATCTCCTATTACCTGCAGCAGTGTTTTTTGATGTTATCAAGAAGCTTGTACACAGTAACAACAGTACAGTGAGACGCAAAGCGATGGAACTTCTCAACAGTAAACTGAGTAACAGTGCTGACAGTTATCCGACTGATCAGGTATCTCTTAAAGTGTTATTAATTGTATTGGACCATAAGTGTTCTTTTAACAAGTTGGTTTGCACTGCAGTCATTTCTACCGGGTAAACGCTTGATAATGTTATTTATGATAATCGGTATTGACATTAATATTTTGTCTACACGGAAAAGAGAACTGGGTGCGAGCATAGTACGATAAGGCTTACGGTTAGTGCGTTTGTAACAAAAAGGCGGTTGAGGAGAAACTTGTGATATTCTATGTCTGCCTTGCCTATCGTAACTTCAGATAAGGTTTATCTTTTTGTTCCAGTGTTGTCAAAAGTATGTCCAATGCTCACCTAAGGTAGAATGTTGGGTAAACCTTACTCAAAAAACGTGCTTTCGTTTCTTGTTTTTTCTTTCACTCACCGAATCCAAGCTTGCACACATCCGCTCAAAAATGGTGCTCTTCCTTTCAAAATACACCTGAATTCCAGGCTAATTACAAGTTCTTCTAAAAGCCTGAGTTAGCTCAGTTTATCGAATTATGGACTCATCTGAAGAGTGTGGAGAATGTGTAGCTAGAGTTTTTCTGTCTTTCCATCACTCAATTAACACACGTTAAGCATTTAGCCAAGAACCATTCTTTGAACAAGATTTAAAACCATTCTTTGACCAAGTTTAACAACTGAAACAGAGGGCAAAACAAAACTGCAGAAAAAAGCAAATGCCATAAACAAGTTTAATAACACACGTTATGAGGGGCATAAAAAGACATTAACAGTGAGGAAGCTTCATTGTCAACTGCCCCTAGTGTTAACGTTCCGAGATACGTTTTCATCTTTCTGAATTATTTTAATTTCCACCCGTCTCTATGCCAAGATGTTGGGTTTTTTGACAAAAACAATGGTAAATATTTTGGGTAAAATTTGTTATTTACAGGTGAAGGCACTGCTGAGCTTAGTAACCGAGCTACTAGTAATATCGAGGGGCACTGGAGAGAGTGAGGAGGCCATTATAAACAAACAAACAGCCCTGTACAGTTTGAAGCTTCTTTCACGATTAATGTGCAAGGATTATCCCAGCGAGTTTAAGGAGGTACGTAAATTTGTTGTCAAGTAATCTGTCTGTACCCTGTTGTCTGATCAAATGAAAGTCATGAAAGTTAAAATAGTGACACAGCTGCCGCTCTGTTCATATCGCGATCGAATTTTAGATCTCGTTGCAAAAATAAAGAGAGCAAAGTTCCAAATACATTCTTCATCAAATTAGTCTGAACGCGTTCACCGAAATTTGGAGCGAGGGGATTAACTGTGGTTTACATAAGTAGTAACAAAACCCTATTGATGCAGGAAATATGCTGATAGAACAAGACTCAGAAAATGGTTGAAACTCCCAACGGAGTGGTCTTTACGATAATGCAAACGAAACTTTGAAAGAAACAAACCCTGGAAGTGAATTTCCGATGAAGTTCTGTCGTGGCCTAGTATTTCTTATTTTGTCAATCTTTGTTGTGGCCTCTTTCTCTTTGTAAGAGTGTCATTATGCTTTGGCGCAATAATGTGCAATAATAATTATTTAATTAATTTGTTGTTGTTCAGGTGATGTATGCAGCAATTGAGGTGTTCTCTTTCAAGGATGCTAATGCACAGGTGAATCAGTGTTGATTATCTCTTGCTCTATTGCAAATATTTTTTTAGACTTGTTGTGTGAGAACTTGGTGATGTATTATTCCTTTAAGCAAAAGTCTATGATTTCCTTTGCTGGGTCGCTTTGTTCAAAGTCCGATTAAGCTAACCAGGATTAGTAAGAATTTCGATTTTCGTTTTGTAACTTTTGGTTAGATTTTATGTTTATATTGTCAGTCCAGGTTCAGTTTTGAGCTTGATTAATCTCAAAGTACATAAGCAGTGAAAAGTCGGCAATTTTATTCAAGAAAATCCGAAACTTCCGTTAAATTTTAACTCCAGATAAAGGTTAACCGGCTTTCGAACAACCCCGCCCTGGCTCCCTTTTAATTTGCAACCTTGAACGCACGTTCCATGATTCTTTTCAGGCGCGTATTATGGGAAGAATTCCTTACTTTAATTTAATAATTTTACTGCAAGTATTAAGCTTTTCTACCGGGTCCTCATCGGCAAACCTTAACCTAGGCCGATATGACACAGCTACTGAGTTATTTATGTCAATATTTGTTTTTGGACTCGTAGGTTGCCTCCAGTGCTTTGCTTTGTGCAGCAGAAGCGGTCAGCGGTTTAAAGGCACACTGCATTTCGTTCCTACCCCAGTTCGTGCCATCTGTCATCAAGTTACTCAAAAGGACTGGGAATGAAAGGTACACAACATGCATTTGTTTAACGAACGTGGAAAATGTAACCAAGATTTTGAATTCCATTTTTCCATAATTCCCTTCACTGAACCCTTTTATACTTTCATTTTATCCCTAGATAGTTTTTAAGGCAGCAAGCATTTCTTAACACTAGGCCATTTCTAAATTACCCTTTGTAACGTAATATTTCAAAACCTTTCGTATCATGGACATGAAAATGAGTTAGATTTGAATGAAAATGAACCTGTAGTCCAAACACATTTTCATATGAATGGTTTTTGCAGGAAGACTCGTTTTGATGCAGTGGCAACTTAGAAATGGCCTACTGATTCATGCGGTAACGTGCATTATCGAGTTTCTGGTGCAAGCGGGGAGTTTAGGAGTACAAAAGAAAACGTAAGGGTTGTTGAGGCGCAAACATTGGCCTGTCCGTTAAATTGATAAATATAAACTTGATTCCTTTCTATAATGCATCATTTGAAAAGTACTGATCGGTGTTTTAATCAATCGTACGAGTTAACTAACCAAGAAAAAAGACAACCCGTTGAATGATATCGGGTTAAAATTAAAACATACAAAAATAAACTACAAAAACAAGAAAAGTTTCAAAGTGCAAGGTGAGGATGTAGTGACGGGATGCAGCTACTCTAGCTGTTAGGTGGCCGAACACAGTTTTCCGCGCGTGCTTTTTCTGATGCAATTCAGCACGTGCACAAGGATTTCAAAAAACAACAAGCCGTCAATAGAGCGATCATTTTATTTACTCAACACTCGCACTATCTGTGTTATTTTTCTCTATAATTGAAAGCAGTGTATTGATGGTTTTACTCTTTTATTACAGAGGTATGTTAGAAAAAGTAACGACGCAAAGAACCCAGCAATAGTCCAGTTTCGAATTCGCCATGACCACTGAATAAAAGCCCTGACAACGCATTTGTACAGGGTTAGCCTCGACCTAAAGTAAAATATTCACAAATTCCAGCGAGAAGTTTGACCTGGTTTACAGCTATGTGTATTGTTTAATTTGCAAATTTGTGGCACCTTCCCGACTGGTATTTATGAATATTTTTTGTCAGGTCGAGGCTAACCCTGTACAAATGCGTTGTCAGTGCTTTTTATTCAGCGGTCATGGCGAACTCGAAACTGGACTATTCTCAGCTTTTGTTTGTTACCGAAGGAACCCAGTTAAATACAGCGCATGCGTAGTAAGTCAAAAAAATTGCGATTGAGTGAAAAATTGACTTTCGGAGATACGCCTATTTCTCGAGAACCACTCATTAGAATTTCACGAAATTTAGAGCGAAAATACTTTAGGAAATAAGTAACTGGAGGATTCAAAAAAATTAAAATTTAACAAAGGAAATTCAAGATATGCCAGTGAACCTTCAACGAGGGATAATTAAAGATCTGTTTGTTAAATTATTCTTAAAATAGCGCTAACATGTGAGTATCGTTACAAGCTTGTTGCATGCAAATTATAAAGAAAATCTAATGACTAGATTTTTCTGCAAATAAACAAAACCGATTTAAAACGCCTGTTTATAATTAATCATGTTGCCATGGCAACGGCAACATACGACAGTTTTAATTATCAAAAAGTTGAAGTTTGTGTTGTTAACTTGCTTGCTGCCATTTTTGGCGACCAAAGGATTAAGGGTTTTAGAAGGCAAAGGTAACATGAAACAGAGGTATCAAAAACTGTGTTCAGCCGACCGTAAGTTATCAGTAAGAATGTACTCCTCACCCAAGGGCATGGGTTGCTGGCAATTGTCTCTGCGACATGTTCTCATTGCTTGAACAGCACATGATTCTCACGCTCGCCACGTGGCTTTTTGTCATATAGCATCTTCTCGTGCGCGGGCGACTTAACTTTTGTATTCATATACAGTGGTTAGTAATAGTAATTGGACCGAATGGAGTACAATTCAGGGAGTAATCGACGCGAGTAATTTCAAAATCGGACGAGCGCGAAGCGCGAGGCCGATTTGAAATTACGAGCACGATTAGTCCCTGAATTGTACGACACGAGGTCCAATTACTAATTAATCGTATCTATAACAAATTTCGGGGAAAAAATGTCTTCTGAGAACTTTTTTTGAGCGAAAACGTCTGTAGCGCTTTTCCTAAGTTTTGAAAACTGTAGAAAACATTGCTAAGAAAGCCATTGAAGCGCGCGTAATTGGCGTGAAAATCACGTGGGTATCCAATTACAGGTGTCCGATTACGAAAAGTTCAAATCGGACAGCTGTAATTGGACACCCACGTGATCGGGCGCCGATTACGTGACAAATAGGCGCGCGGAGAACCAATCACGATCGAGAATTTTGTTATAGATACGATTAAGTCTTTAGGGCGTTTTTCAATTCGACCAAAAGTTCTGATTTTCATTTCTGGAAACATCCAGTGGTGAAAAAACTGGGGATGAACTGGTGAGGTTATACCCAAATTTACGAAAATTTTGTTACCAGGAATTTCTGTTCAGAATTTCAGTTGTCTTATACTTTCTGGGATCTATCTGTGGGCTGGAATGAATTTGTTTCCATTTTAATTCTTAATTTTTGTTCTGATCGTTACTTTTCCAGGAACAATCTTCTGACGCTGTGTTGCGTGACAGCTCTATGTAAGGCTACCGAAGCGTTACCTCACTTTCTCAGCCCTTACTTAGTGGATATTTTAATCAGGTGGGTTCTCCACAGCGGAATGGAACTGGTATGAGCTTATTGGCTCAGTGGCAAGGCCTAACGGCAGTTATTTCCGTCCAGGGTCTAGGACTAAACTTAGCAAGGTGCATGCAAAATGACACCGGCAAAAAAACTAACTCAGTGAATAAGTATTTGGTCTTTATCTGTAATGGGAGTGATTTCGTTAGACTCAAGAATTCTTTGAGTCGCTTTAAAAAACTGGTTATTTGTTCACTGTCATTTGCAGAAGTTTCCAAGCTTTACTGGCAAAATGAACTAATATAATTTATTTTGAGAAGATTTCTTTACAGCATATGAAAGGAAACTTCCCAGAACTAGTGCCTGTTCAGCACACGGCTTAAAAATTAGGTGCTCAAACAGTATGCACCCACAACTAAACAAGGTTAAAATCCCATTTGATTAAAATATCGTAACGAGATGGTTTGAAATTTGTCTTCTGAAGATGACTGGATAGTTTTATCGACAAATTGGAAAAACCTGACCGTAGCTTAGTTTAGGGTGAATGGGGCGGACGATTGTTTACCAGAGTCAAGCAATGTCGCACAATAGATAAGTTGCTATGTGGAAGTAGTCTACAGCTTCGGAAAAGGGAACTGGTTTTATCCAAAATTGTGGGTTAATATTAGTTCTTTGGCAGGTTGTTGTCACTTTAATGGCAGCGGGCAACCAGACAACAAGAGTTCTAGGTCATGGAAACCGGGCCCCCCCCACAAAAAAAACGATCGCCAACGATTCGTTATTGGTAAAAAAAAACAAAACGAAAATGACGGCAGTTTTTTCATTCATTCTGTCCTTGCGTATTCGACAATGAATTCTCGCCAACTAACATTGTCAAAGGAGTCTACGGATCCATTCCGCTATCTCCACGTGTGGATCCACAGTTATTTACTTTAACAAGGCGATGAGGAAATTCATTGTCAATCACCATAGGCCAGTGACGTAATAAAAATCGGCCCGTCATTTTTGTTTTTTGGTTTTTTACAGATAACGAATCGTTGGACCCGATCGTTCCAATCTGCACACCCTGCGTCAGTACTAGAATTCTTGTGTACTGTTTGCCAGATGCCATTAAAAGTGACCAACACATGCCAAAGAACTATATTAAACCAACAAATTTGGATAAAACCTAGTTGCCCTCTTTCTGAGCACTGAGAAGCTGAAGGTACTCCACATAGTTCACAAACTTACTCTATTTGGTTGTGCGACATTGCTTGACTATGGTAAACAAACGTCCCTTGCTCCCATTCACCCCCCTAAAACTATAAAGCTACGGGTCAGGTTTTTTCCAATTTGCGATTTAATAAACTTATTAACAGTCATCTGTCAAGAATGACAAATTTCAAAACATCTCGTCTGCGATATTTTAATTTCAAATGGGATTTTAAACCTTGTTAGTGGCATGTGGGTATATCGGTGGTTTTGAGCACTAATTTTTAAGCCGTCCTTCTTCCTGTCCTGTGTTCTTTCTTTTCTTCATGTGCTGAACAGCGGCACTAGTTCGGGGAAGTGTCCTTTCATATGCTGTAATTAGAAATCTTCTCACAAAAAAAAAATATTATTAGTTCATTTTGCAGTAAAGTTGGAAACTTCTGCAAATGACAGTGAAAACAACATAACAAGTTTTTTAAAGCGACTCAAAGAAGTCTTGAGATCTAACGAAAGTCACCTCCCATCTACAGATAAAGACCAAATACGTATCACTGAGTTAGTTTTTTGGCCGGTGTCCATTTTGCCATGCACCTTGCTAAGTTTTCAGTCCTTAGACCTGACGGAAATTAACTGCCGTTACGGCCTTGCCACTGAGCCAATAAGCTAGACCAGTTCCCTTCCGCTGTGCTGAGAAACCCACCGGAATTAAATATCCACTAAGTAAGGGTCCTGAGAATAGAAAGTGATGACCGGCGGCGGTAACGCTTAGGTAGCCTTACATCAGAGCTGTCACAGCAACACAGCGTCAGAAGATTGTTCCTGAATAAAGAAACGATCAGAACAAATTAAGATTAAAATGGAAACAAATTCATCTACAGCCAATGATAGATCCCAGAAAAGTATAAAAAGGACAACTGACCAATTTGAACAGTAAATTTTCATAGGTAACAAAATTTTCGTAAATTTTGGTATTAACCTCACCAGTTCATCCCCAGTTTTTCACACTGGAATCGTTCCAGATAATGAAAATCAGAACTTTTGGTCGAATTGAAAACGCCTCCGAAAGACTTAATCGTATCTATAACAAAATTATCGATCGTGATTGGTTCTCCGCGTCGCCTATTTGTCACGTAATCGGCGCTCGATCACGTGGGTGTCCAATTACAGCTGTCCGATTTGAACTTTTTCGTAATCGGACACCTGTAATTGGGATACCCACGTGATTTTCAACAGCCAATTACTGCGCGCTTCAATGGCTTTCCTTAGCAATGTTTTCTACAGTTTTCAAAACTTAGGAAAAGCGCTAGCAGACGTTTTCGCCTCAAAAAAAGTTCTCAGAAGACATTTTTTCCCCGAAATTTGTTATAGATTACGATTAATTAGTAATCTGGACCTTCGTGTCGTACAATTCAGGGACTAATCGTGCTCGTAATTTCAAATCGGCCTCGCGCTTCGCGCTCGTCCGATTTTGAAATTACTCGCTCGAATGGGGACTCCTCTGAAGTTGGACTCGGATTCGCGTCGCAATTACGGCATATTACTAAACCAACTGTTATATGAATCACAACAAGTTAAGTCGTTCCCACGCGCTAACCGAGACAGATTGCTATATTGATATCTAAAATAAGCCACGTGGCAGCGTCGATTGAATCATGCTTCGCGGTTGCAAAGTCAAATGAGACATGTCGGGGTGCAGAGACTAATTGGCAAGCAAACCGGCATGCCCTTGGGTGAGGGAGTACATCCGGGGAGGGGGGGGCATTTTTTCGTCTACTGGATAACTTACGGTGGCTGAAGCACAGTTTGGGGTGATACCTCGGTTTGCATTTACCTTTGCTGGCTAAAGACGCTTAATCCTTTGGTCTGGCCTATGAAAATGAAGCAAAAAATGTTCTGGCAAGCTATAGTTAACACACAAACTTGCAACTTTTTGGATGAGTTAAACTGTCTGTATGTGGCAGTTAGGGCCATGGGCAACATGATAAGTTTGATTATATAAGCAGGGCGTTTAAGAGGGGGGTTTTGTGTTTATTTTGCCAGAAAATCCTAGTCACTATTAGGATTTCTCTTAATAATTTGCATATGCACACCAAGGGCTTTGTAACCGTATTAGCTCAGGGCATGTTGTAAGCGCTATTTTTGAAGAATAATTTAACTAAAACTAGATCCGTTAATTATCCCATCGGTGAAGGTTCGACCTGGCATAGTCTTGAATTTCACTTTGGGTAAAATTTTAATATTTTTTGAATCGCTTGCGGGTCTAGTTACCTTATTTCCTTAAAGTTATCTTTTCTGGCTCTAAAATTTCGTTGAAATTCTAATGAGTGGTTCGTCTCGAGTACGGAATAGTGCGTATGCTCCGAAAGTCACATTTTTCAAGCATCAATGCGCGAATTTTTTTGAAGCATGTACTGACCGCAATGCGCTGTAATTTAAACTGGGTTACCTTCGGTACAGCAAGAGCAAAAGCTGGAGATAGTATCGGCAGTTTACGAGTATCGCCCGCCATTGGACCGCCCTTGAAAATAAAAGCACGGACAACAGCTATTGGTGTACTAGGGGTTAGCCTTGCGACCCATGACAACAGATATTCAATACAATACCTTAGCGGGAAGGTGGCGGGCCACCAAATTGCAAAAAGTACAAACTAGCTAGCACCATATGCTTGTAAAACAGGGTGCAATCTTCTCGCTAGGAATTTGGTGAATATGTTTCACTGGAGGTAGGTCGAGGCTAACGCGCTGATGACAACATGCCCGTTCTGTTCAGTGACCTTTTATTCTAGGGGTCATGGCGGTACATTCGAAACTTGGACTAATTGCTGGGTTCTTTGGCGTCGGTTACTTTTTCCTAACATTACCCTCTGGTAACTAAAAGTAGTAAAAGCCATCAATTACACATGCTTTCACAATTAGTGAGAAATGAATAAGCATAACACAGAGGGTTAAGGGAGATGGCTCGATATGCGAGTGTTGAGTTAATATTAACATTGCATCGCTTCTATTGACGGCCTGGTGTTTTTTTTGAAAATCTCTTGTGCCACGTGCTTCGACTTGCATGCAGAAAAAGGCTACGCGCGGAATACTGTGTTTTTCGGCGCATCCATAACAGCTGAGGAGGGGAGCTGTAACATAAAAAATAAAAAGAAAAAAAACCATGCCGTCGTCACTAGCATCGGCTCAACTTGCAGCTTTGAAACTTTTTCTGGGGGGGTAAAGTTAAATTTTTGGATTGTATGTTTTAAATTTTAGAACGCGATATCATTCACACCGGGTTGTCTTTTTTCATTGGGTTTATTACACTCGGACGATTGATTAAAACACCGATCCGTACTTTTCAAATGTATGCCATTATTTAGCAACGGTAATTCAAGTTTCTATACTTTCATCAATTTAACGGACAGGCGCCACAAATGTTTGCGGCCTCGCAACACACGGCGCTTGAACGTTTTTTTTGTACTAGCGCATAACTCTGCCCGGCGTGCCACCAGAACTCGATAATGGGGGGCACGTCTTAACGCGCGATGATTGCGCCAGTTATGGAGATGGGGGCGGTGGGGGCCAGTTCTATTGTTATGCGGGGGCGGGCGGGGAAGGTGGGGCCTACTGCACTCAAAACAGACGTCGTCCGTGGCAGAACGCATTCATATGAAAATGTGTTTGGATCTGACACGGAAAAAATTCAATTTTGCATATCAAATCTAGCTCATTTGCATGTCCATAGATACGAAGGTTTTGAAATAATCTACGTTATACAAAAAAGCAGAGAGGGTTTAATTTAGAAATGGCGCTAGAGTTACAAGTAATATGGACTTGCAATGCCTTAAAAACTATGCTAGGGATATAAAATGACAAAAAGTATACGTAAAAGAGGTTCAGATGCATTTGGGAATTATGGACGGAAAAAATTGAATTCAAAATCTTGTGAGGGAGGGCATTTTGCCACGTTCGTTTAATACATATATGCATGTTGTGTAGGCACTTCAATTCCCAGTACTTTTTGATGTAGACTTGATGGGACGAGATGCAACGAACTGGCGGGGTAGGACAGGGGATACGTGAATGGCAGTGATGGCCTTTAAACCGCTGACCGCTTCTGCTGGCTACAAAGCAAAAGCCCTGGAGTGACATATCCTTACGGGTCGATCCGAAAAACAAATTGTATTGAAGCTATATATAACTCGATAGTAGGTCTTGTGGAATATCGGCCTAGAAAGTGACAGGTTGTGGCCGATGAGGACCCTGGTAGCAAAAGACTTTAATACTTGGCGTAAAAATGTATTTAAAGCTTAATAGTAAGGAGATTCCTTCCTCTATAAATAACGCGCCTGAGGGATACGAATTCTGTTATGGAAGAGTGCCTGTTCATTAGGTTGCAAATTAACAAGGGAGGTCTCAAGCGTCTCGTGTCAGCACACGGCGGTGGTTCGAAAGCCGGTTAACCTTTATCTGGACGTTAAAATTTAAACGGGAAGTTTCGGGTTTTCTTGAATCAAATTGCCTGTCGACTTTTCACTGGGCTTTATGTACTTTGAGATTAATCACGCTCGAAAGAAGGGGGGCAACTGAACCTGGACTGAGCTGAGATATAATAAGCAATAAAATTCTAACCAAAAGTTACAAAAACGAAGATCGAATTCTTACTAATGCGCTTGGTTAGGCTTAATCGGCGGACTTTGAACTACAGCGATCCCAGCATAAAGAGATCATTAGACTTATTGCTAAGATAGGAATAATATCTATCGACCTAAGTTCTCACCACAACAGACGTCTAAAAAATATATCTTGCAATAGAGCTAGAGAGTACGTAATCAACACAGGGGGCGGGGGGCGGGGGGGATTCACGCTGTGGGGGCATTAGGCATCCTCTGACAACGCAGAGAAACACCTCCACTGCTGCATACATCAGCCCGAACTGAACAAACAACAAATTAGCATCAAATAATTATTTGATTGCGACGATATATTGCGCCAAGGCAGACATTGACATCTTTTACAAAGAGGAAAAGAGGCGATCGGCACCCACAAGATTGTATCAAAAGAAGGAATACTAGGCCAGCGCAATAGAAAAAAAAAAAAAAAATAAAACAGAAAATAAAAAAAAGTGCTTCATCGGAATTCACGTTCACTTTGCCAGGGTTTAGTTTCTTGTGTCAAAGTTTGTTGGTGGGCATTATGCGTTAAATGACGCAACTCGTCCGTTGGGAGTTTTCAACCATTTTCTAGACGTCTTGTTCTATCAGTGCTATAATTTCGTCTGCATGCAATAGGGTTTTGTTGAGGGGCTTACTTAGCTGTTAAGAGGGCCACCGTTATCTCCGGCCTCCGTTGTCGGGCATAAATTTCTGGCTGAAGCGCGTTGCAGGACCTATATTTGATGGAACGTAATGTGTATTTGGAACTTTGGCTCTCTTTAATTTCTGGGGGGGGGGCAAGGCGGGATCTTAAAATTCGAAGTGGGCGGGCTGATATGAACAGCACCGGACAGCTGTCGTCCTGTGACTCATCTATTTTAAATTCTGTTGCTAGGACACTGTTCCATGTTGATCAGACGATGCACAGTGGTACGTTAGGACATGGATTACGCTTGAGCAACAATATTGTACGTAGCGTCTTTCGCTTATAACTTACGGCTGGGATAATCCGCTCTGCATCACTTACATGTCTGTGTGAATAGAAGGCTTCAAGACTGTACCGGGTCTGTGTCGTTTGTTGGGCTATAATGGAACTCCTGCACTCTCTCACAGTGGCCCTCGTATATCTTCACTAGTCAGCTGCGGTAATAAGCTCAGCCGTGCCTGTCACGGCTGTGAAAATAACAGAATGTTGACTCGCAAAGCATTATGCAGCCATTGTTTTTGGTCAAAAAACCACCTTTAACATCGTTGGCAATATGAGGAACCGAGGGGGAAGATTGATAAATAATTCCAGGACCCCAAGATGAAAAACGTAGATCTGCGAGCACGTAGACACAACTAGGGGGCGATGTTGACGCATGAAGCTTTCCTCGCTTGTTTTTAAGTGTTGTCCGTGTTTATGCCCCTCATAACCGTCGTGTTATTAACACTTGTTTTTGACGGCTATTTGGCTTTATTTCTGCAGGGGGTGTTGTCTGGCGCTCCCGGTGTTTCAGTTAGTTAAGACTTGAGTCGCAATAGGATATGCGTATGCTTGGGGCGTAATTTATTGCTTAAACGCTCGCGTGTGTTAATTGACGTGATGGAAAGTACAGAAAAATCTCTAGGCTACTACATTGCTCGCAGTCAACTCCTTGCAGTGGACGCGTCCATATAATATTCGATATGAAACTCGAGCTAATGCTCAGGTCATTTTAGAAGTAAGCTTGTAATGTAGTGCTGGAATTTCTAGGTGTAGTTTTCGAAAGGAAGAGCAGCATTTTTGAGCAGGACGTGTGCGAAGCATATGGATTCGGTGGAGTGATAAGGAAACAACAAGCAGAAAACGGGGGGGGGAAAGGCACTAGGTTTTAAGTGAAATAAAGGCTTTCACCCCACACCCGAACCAACAGTCTACTCATTAGGTGAGCAACCTGGGAGGCATTACTTTTGACAACATCTGGAACAAAAAAAGATAAAGCCTTATCTGAAGTTGGCGGATAGGCGCAAGGCGGGACATAGAGTATTATCAAAAAATGTGCAATATTATTAGTTCTGGCCCCTCCAACCGCCCCTTTTTGTAGGCGAAGACGCACTAACCGTATAGGAGCGCCTATATCGTTAGCTCTGCTCAGCAGCGTCCCAGTTCTCTTTTTTCTCGTGTAGGACCATAAATATTAATGTCAATACCGATTTAATCATCAGTATAGATAACATCTATGGGCAAGTCGTGTGACCCTGGTCATGATAAGTGACTGCATTTGTGCAAACCAAGCATTGCTTGAACAAAGTAACACTTAGGGTGCCAATATTAGTATTAATAGCAGCGAGACAGGCTTTAAGAGATACCTGTATCACGTCGTGATAACTAGCGGCCTATGCACTGCTTTATCTCGGTTTACTGTGGGAGAAGTTGCCTATCGCTTTGGCGTCTCACTGTTACTGTTGTTTACGTGTGGTAACATAAGGCTTCTGCTTAATGCATCAAAACACTACTGCTGGGGCAAGGTGATAGGAGATTGACGTTACTTTGTAAACAGAAGACCATTGTTTTTTTGTTTTTTTGTTAAAATGGGCTCATGTTCAGTGTATCAAAACGAACTAATAACATCCTAAGTTTTTTGCTTTAGACGTCCCCTTTTTTCTAAGATGCAAGTAATAACTCCTTTGTTCCCTTGTTTGCTTGTGTCTATGCATTTACTGAACGTCAGCTGTGCCGTTTTACATGGATTCAATAAAATGAGTTCGATCATGTTGTTACCCCACAGAGGATTCACGATTAAAACTGCTATTTACTATGAAACAGGTAGGGTTAGGTAAACTGATTTAGGCAAAAAGAAATTCCGGAAATACTTCTTTCACTGAGGACAGAATGTTTCAGACAACACTATTCAGACACTGTTTGCTGAGATAAACGCGTAAATAATGAAGACTACGATACGCGAATTAGACAGAAACCGCATCAGCAAAAAATGATAGTTTTACTGCGCCTTAAAGGTTTAAAGAGTACCCGGACGAGAAACAACACAAAGGAGAATGGGCGGGAATGTCCATGATAAATGTGGTACCGGAGAAAAAGGTCTACTAGTCACTTTAGCGATAATTATGTGAAATGAGTAAAAACTCCGGACCTGTCCCCTAAAGGTGTTTGATGGCCAGCATGTCCTCAAGGCCCACAGGCAAACCTACGCTTTCACATGTGAGTTGAGCCGACAAGACAGAGATTCCCGTACGATGTCTGAGTATGAGATGGCCCCGAACCAAACAAAAAGATCGTGCGAGCAGTTAGGTTAGCTATACAAGTGCTAAAACCAGGCAATTTTTTAATATAAACGTATTGATTTATCCATTTCGGATTGCCAACAGACACAAGCCTATTTCTTAATTAGGAGATTAGTTTTTTCTCTTTTTAAAGATACTGGAGGTTGAAACACCTTAGGTCTTTTTTTTTTTTTTTGTCTTTAGCAAAATCAAACACAAGAGACTTACACACAAGACGACTTCTGTTTTTGTGACCTCTTTGATACTCTTATAGTGTGCAGACAATTTCTAGTGTCACGGTGTCTGGTTATGCAGGGTTTCTTCATGGAGCTATGGGTCCGTTATAGTAAATGGTTCACTTGTTTCCGGAGAGGTTGCTTACATCCTGAAGCGTTATTGGTGCGACACTTTTTACTATACCATTGATCACGTCGCCAATCGGATGTTTGTGTTTTGCGCCTATTTGCTTTTGAGTTTTATGTGGTTTTCGTCTAGTAATAAATACCGTGACTTATTGAAATTGTAGTTGGGCTCGTCTACGGCTTCTACCCCTGATGAAGTCTCTCTCCATTACTTTGGAGGAGTTAAAGAAATAGAATAGCATTATTATCTAATTGCGAAGGTGTTTTAAATGTTGAGTCCCTCCTGTTACGTTTCAATGTGTAGGCTGGTGTGCTTGGTAAGGAATAGTAACATGTGAGTTGTGTGTTTGTTTATTATCTGGTGGTTTCTTTCAAATCTTTTTTTATTTTTTTTTTGCCGTTTTTTGTTCTGTGATAGCGGGGGTTTATTATGTTAGAATTGTAAAAATTCTTTTTTTTCAAAAAAACTCTTTTTTTTTAATCTCAACACAGTAAACGACACTCTTTAATGTATAAATAAATCTCGACGCGTGTGACAAATCACATTAAGATTTCTTAATTACGGAGAGGTATTTTGTTTGTTTTATGCATTGTACCGTTTCGATTTTGATTTGTATGCGTTTTTAGTTTCATTTTGTTTTTGACTCCACACTTGTGCTTGGGTTTTGTTTACACTTCCCAATGAGTGCGTGGTCCATAATGTAGTAAATCGTTTGATGTTTAAATGGAGAGCAGCTCTTATTTCTGTTTATTTTTTAGAGTCTTACAATTGTGATTCCGAGAGATGAATAATGCAGGTCTTGCTTGTGCTTTTTAGTGTGCCCTGCCAACACCCTAGTCAAGCACACTTTCATATTTTAGATCACTTGATTGCGTTCTTGTTTCATAGTGTCGATGATTTAATTTATACACGTCACCTGCCATAGCATAATCCCCTCCCCCCCACCCAACATACAATGTTGAAACCTTACAGTGTAACAATAAAGTAACGGTTACAAATGTTCTGCCAATTTAGTTTTGTATGCGTATTACCTTATCATACAACTTGTATATACTTATATGTTGTTATTTGGTAGGATGACAGAGTGTCTCTCCTGCTTTTAGACCATAAAGGCGGCGCTAGCTAATTTTGCTTGGAAGTTACATACTATTATGAATGGTCTCTTAGGAAAAATTCAAATGACTTTTCTCAGATACTTGCTTAAGTTGAGGTAGAAGACGCAGAATGGACATTGGCGGGCGTTTGATTCTGATATGCCTTTCTACATCGTTGAATGTAAACGTTAAGTGGAATTAGGAAGAGAATCTTTGTGTTGGAAGTTGACAACAAACTTCTTATGTGTCCTAATTTTACCACTCATATAAGGGTCTTTTCGGATCTTCTGTACGACGAGCTGGATGTTTTGCATTCGTGTGGCATATGACCGGTTCCTTCTTACTTCAATTGATTCTATTAGTGCAGGAACAGATGCGCCGTTAACAATAATAGAAATTGGACCACCCTAATGGTCCAGGCTGACAAAACAACAACGACGTTTAACGAAAGTAATCAGCTTATATACCAATACGAGAGGGGTTTTTAAGAAAAGAAATCGGCCGTGGGGTTTTTTGAGAATTTAACATTTCTCTTCCTGAGAGACAATGTTCTGGGACGACGATGTTGTAGCATTAAGTAGCTAAAATCATTCATTTATATAGAGTGCCGTCAATATGTAATAAATACATAGTCAGCACTTGTTGGTAGTTGGTAAAAGCATTAAACGAAGAATGTAAGCATGCAACGAGGTACCCGTGTTCCACTCTTTACGAATGTA
Organism: Platygyra sinensis; assembly: GCA_019787425.1. Classification (NCBI taxonomy): domain Eukaryota; kingdom Metazoa; phylum Cnidaria; class Anthozoa; order Scleractinia; family Merulinidae; genus Platygyra; species Platygyra sinensis. The sequence continues at coordinate 12 of JAHPZR010037960.1, read as the reverse complement.
TTTGCCTATTCA
>JAHPZR010037959.1:10000-11547 GCA_019787425.1 Platygyra sinensis | reverse complement strand
TTTTAGACCGCTTGAGAGGCCAAAATCATGATGAGGTAATATCTCGAAGAAAAACGAACGCTTACCTCGGCAAACATCATGGTTGTTAATCTTTTCGGATAGCTTTTATACTGTGAAAAGATGAAGGTAAACGGCCGACCTCGATCTTTTGGTTCTGCCCGGTTTTCTCTGACAATGACACTTAAGGTAATTCCCGTGAAATAAAACTGACAAACTTTGCCCACTGAATATTTATCATATGAGAACTTCAATTTTGAAATAAAAAAGGGGGGTGCCCATGCTCATTAAGGAGCACTGAGGCATTGAAAATGACCCATTTTGGCATTATTTAATGCTTATTACAAGAACGCATTCCCAGTAATAATTGTAAATGTTTTTGACCGAGACTCATGAGAACACGCATTAAACTGGAGTCAATGCATTGTATCGGACATAAATAAACTTTTTAAGTTTGATTTAGACAGAAAGCTGAATTCTTCATTAAAATTTCAACCGAATTTCTTGACATGGTTACCATAGGGCAAAATAGAAAAGACGACAGTTTACTTGCTATTTCGTTATTTATTCAATTTTCAGCAATAGGAATCAGATCAGTCTTTCCTCAAGCAAAGTTTATGATAAGTTGATTACAATGACTGAAAAAAAAGTTGGGGTGCCCGTGCTCGTTGGTGAGCTATAGCCATTTTCCAACTGACAGCGCTCAATATCAAGGCAAATCCGCCATGTTTTCAATATGCGCGTGCACGCGGGCGCGCTAAATGACGCCATAAATTATGCGCAGAAAGGATGCGCAGTGCAATTGTGAGGAATAACCTTAAATTTATACCTTTTTAAAACAATGGTAATTAATTTATTATATTTCTGCTTTGCAGTAAGTAAAATAAATAAACCATTAGCAGTTAATAAGCCAAAATATTAGCCGTTAACCTTGCAAGATACAACCTCATTGAAGACTCTCTGGGCATGAAAACTTGCAATATCAAATCACTGATATGATATTGCTGGATGGCGGAGTTTGGGTAAATGCTTAATCGTACCTTTTTTGTTACGCTTTGAGGGCATTTCAGGCTCGTTTAGTCTCTCTTAGTGAGTATTTTTAACTCGACTGCATTTCGCCATGGCTCACCCAACCCTCTGAAATTCCGTCGAAACATACCGGAAAGGTACGAATTGATGAAAATACATTCCACTTAATTCAGTGTTTTTGAGGATGTGGAGCTTTGTCGAGACAATTTGTTTCGATTGCCTGATCGTTTTGTTGGAGCTTAAACCAATAGGGATCACCCTAACAACGGATTTCTCCGTGCGGAAGGGGCTTGTCGTATCATTCCGAACGGGAGTCCTGTGTCAGTTTCAACGCGTAGACACTCGTCTACCTCTCCCCCCCCCCCAGTTAGAGTTCGCGTCTCTATTTTCGTTCTTATGACTTTTTTCGCGTTTCAATCGAAAGAGTTTGCGAAAAGAAAGTCGTGGTTGGGTTGTCTACATCGTCACGTCATATTTACGTCCTATGACAATCTGTCGTCTTTGAATATCCTGAAATCCTT
>JAHPZR010037959.1:0-7500 GCA_019787425.1 Platygyra sinensis | reverse complement strand
TTTATTCCCTGAATTGCAGTCCACTCGGTCCAAATTACTATAACTTATTCATTTAGTCCATCAGACCTAAAGATATAATGAACAGGTTTAGAATGCTAATTTACTCAAACTTGGCTGTTTTGAGTCCCCACTCTTCCTCGTAATGGTACAAAGCTCATTACGTGACACGGTAAAAAATTTTACACTCAGCCTTATTTGGTTATTTTGCAGTTACAAGACTTCCCCAAAAAAGAGTCATGAATTCCACAGAAGAAATTTTACATGCTATCTTAATAGCCGTAGTTGTTGCAAATTTCCTCCTCAACACCACTTGTGCTTTACAAGCCATCAAGTTATGCAAGGAAAGCTTAGTTTTGCTCAGCAACAAAGCGCTCAGTGTAAAAAAGCCATTACAGCAAAAATTTTACGGAAAAATCTATCATACCATGTTTAAGGCGTACCGTCGTGTAAGCGATCACACCAATGCAATAGCGTGCGGCAAGAAACTTCTCATCATTCACAACGAGTGTGATGATACAGTCCAAGAAGGTAAGATTAGCATAGCACTGGCACAAATATATAAGAGTCAAAGTATGTATGCTAAGGCAAAAGAACTTTATGAGAGAGCAATCACTATAATGGAAAAAACTGCTAACATAAGAGGAGAATCAGTCCCTTATGGAGAACTTGGAAGTGTGTTTCGTTCTCTCGGTGAATATGTCAAGGCTAAAGAATATTTTGAAAAAGCACTTGCGATCAGCACGGAAATTGGTGACAGACAAGGAGAAGAATCATGGTATGGAAACCTGGGAAATGTGTTTCGTTCTCTCGGTGTATACGTCACGGCTAAAGAATATTATGAGAAAGCACTTGCGATCAGCGCGGAAATTGGTGACAGAGAAGGAGAAGGAACATGGTATGGAAACCTGGGAAATGTGTTTCTTGCTCTCGGTGAATACGTCAAGGCTGAAGAATATTTTAAAAAAGCACTTGCAATCAGCACGGAAATCGGTTACAGAGCAGGAGAAGGAACACAGTATGGAAACCTGGGAAGTGTGTTTTTTCTCTTGGTGAATACGTCAAGGCTAAAGAATATTTTGAAAAAGCACTTGCCATCAGCACGGAAATTGGTGACAGAGAAGGAGAAGGAACATGGTATGGAAGCCTGGGAAATGTGTTTCATTCTCTCGGTGAATACGTCAAAGCTAAAGAATATTATGGAAAAAGCACTTGCCATCAGCACGGAAATTGGTGACAGAGCAGGAGAAGAAACACGGTATGGAAACCTGGGAAATCTGTTTCGTTCTCTTGGTAAATACGTCAAGGCTAGAGAATATTGTGGAAAAGCACTTGCGATCAGCACGAAAATTGGTGACAGAAAGGGAGAAGGAACATGGTATGGAAACCTTGGAAATGTGTTTCGTTCTCTCGGTGAATACGTCAAGGCTAAAGAATATTTTAAAACAGCACTTGCCATCAGCAGGGAAATTGGTGACAGAGCAAGGAGAAGGAACACGGTATGGAAACCTGGGATATGTGTTTCGTTGTCTCGGTGAATACGTCAAGGCTAAAGAATATTTTGAAAAAGCACTTGCCATCAGCACGGAAATTGGTGACAAAGAAGGAAAAGGAGCATGGTATGGAAACCTGGGAAATGTGTTTCTTTCTCTCGGTGAATACGTCAAGGCTAAAGGATATTATGAAAAAGCACTTGCGATCAGCACGGAAATTGGTCACAGAAAAGGAGAAGGAACATCCTATGGAAACCTGGGAAATGTGTTTCATTCTCTCGGTGATTACGTCAAGGCTAAAGAATATTATGAAAAAGCACTTGCGATCAGCACGGAAATTGGTGACAGAGAAGGAGAAGGATCACAGTATGTAAATCTGGGAATTGTGTTTGATTCTCTCGGTGAATACGTCAAGGCTAAAGAATATCATGAAAAAGCACTTGCGATCAGCACGGAAATTGGTGACAGAGCAGGAGAAGGAAATGGGTATGGAAACCTGGGAAATGTGTTTCATTCTCGCGGTGAATACGTCAAGGCTAAAGAGTATTTTGAAAAAGCACTTGCGATCAGCACGGAAATTGGTGACAGAGAAGGAAAAGGAACATGGTATGGTAACCTGGGAAATGTGTTTTGTTCTCTCGGTGAATACGTCAAGGCTAAAGAAAATTTTAAAAAAGCACTTGCGATCAGCACGGAAATTGGTCACCAGCCATTAGAGGCAAACACAAGCTTACATCTGACAACTGTGTCTCTTAATCTTAAAAAATATAGACAGAGTAAATTATATCTTGACAAAGCACTTGCCATCATCATGAAAAGTGGTGATAAAGAGTCAGAAGCAAAATATTACTTAAAGGAAGGTTATTTTTATAGATCCCTTGGCGATAAACATAAAGCTAAACCCTGCTTCGAGAAAGCACTTGCCATTGCAGTTGAAATTGGTGCCAGAGTAATGGAAGCAAGAAGTTACCTCAGCCTTGGGCGAGAGTTTCAATTTGCTGGCAGTCATGACGTGGCCGAGGAATATCTTGAGAAGTCACTCTCAATAGCTAAAAATACTGAAAACGCTGAAATTGAGTTTTCTTGCTATTGTGATCTTGCATTGTCGAAGTTATTTCAACACAACTTTCAGGAAGCTATTTCCCTTTTGTCTCGAAGTATTGAAAAATCCGAAAAAATGCGAGGTTTCCTTCAAGACAGCGATGAATTTAGGATCTCCTTTGCAGACATGCATGTTTTTCCCTATCAGAAGCTTAGTGAATTGTTTTATGAAACTGGAAATGCTAAGGATGCTCTTTATGTTGCAGAGCTTGGACGGGCTAGAGCCTTAGCAGACTTGATGGCAACTCAAATTCACAAATCAGTTCACTGTACGTGTACAAGCGGTCAATAAAAGCCGAAGTGGTCTACGACGCAGGCCCAATTAACTGTGCACGCCTTTACTCCAGCTCTGCAAATCATAGTTTATTTTTATCTATTGCTTAAGGTTGCACTCATTATTGATTTTTGGTATAATGTGATGATCAATAGCTGTACGGGAGATATGGTGAGCATTTATTGACGTCGTTGTCAGGGAACTAAAAAGATCTTTAAACTCAATGGTCACTGGTCAATTAACGCCGATTTAACCCACGTTGTAGGCCTTTCTTCTGGTTTTCAAGAACATAGTTTTTGATCTGTTACGCAGTCTTACTTATAACATCATTATTAAAACCGTAATTGTTAATGATTTCCCAATCAAAGCAGAAGTAGCCTACAATATATATATATATATGGGTTATTTAACTGTACACACCTTTGCTCTTAACACTATTTAAAAAGGGTTATACTCTAGCGTGTTTCAGTGATCAACAATGGTGTAGATCAAATGCGCATTCATCAATCACACAGTTAGGTAACTAGAAAAAGGACTTTTAACTCACTGTTAAAGATAAGCCGATAAAACGCTGACCTAACCGGCAACAAAACACTCCCTGTAGACTTTGTTTAGAACGAATCGTATCTAAATATCGAGTGTTACTCTGATACTATCACACATTCTCTTTAACTATAGAGTAAGCATGCACAGTAAAATGGGTAGCCACCCTGGCTCAGTAACAGTTAGGTATTTAGTTACGTTTCACTTCCTCTTCACTTTCATTTCCCGCGCCATTTTTCTGACCTTGTCTGTCAATCGTACTCTGCGGACAATTGCATATCAGCGGACCCGCAATCATGGACAGTTATTGAAAATGTCATGAAGAAAGAAAGTAACTCTACTTGTCTTTACATTTCTTATTTTCATCAAACAGTGTTTTTGTGGATTCTCAAGACAAGCGGAGTCATTCAGTTCCGAAGACTTGACGTGGATAAAAAGACTCTTTACACAAGATTAGCAAAGATGGCTGAAAATCTGCATGAATTTTTTGCTATCATGGCCGAAAGTTTCGGAAACTTTGGTATTTTATCCGTGGAGGTTTGCGAAGATCGATCCTTGAATGACAATACCATTGACACAAATCCTGAATCTTGTCAGGAAGAAAGTCGCGCAACTTTGCGACCGGGTAAGCCTGGTAATACGGATGATCCCGAACCGAGTCTAACATTGTTCTACGAACTGCTCGTCAATCCTGTATCCGACTTACTTGACGAACCCGAAATCATCATTGTTCCTGATCGGAACCTGTATCGTGTTCCATTTCCAGCTTTACTCAATAAAAGCGGGAAATATTTATCGGAGCGTTTCAGAATCCGCGTGGTTCCTTCTTTGTCGACTCTCAAGCTCATTCAGGACAGTCCTGCAGACTATCACTGTCAGACTGGTGCTCTGGTAGTGGGTGATCCTGATGTTGGTGTGGTGTTTTACATGGGAAGTAGCTATTCAAATTTTAAACCATTGCCTGCTGCGAGAAAGGAAGCAGAGATGATCGCAAGGCGGCTGGGCGTGTGGCCTTTGATAGGACCGGACGCAACAAAAAAAGCGGTACTTGAAAACCTGAATTCAGTGAGTCTGATACATATCGCTGCACATGGTAATGCTGAAAGAGGAGAAATTGCTCTTGCCCCTCTACATCCGGTCCCTCCAGGATCTACTACCGGGATTCCACAAGAAGACGACTACCTTCTGAAAATGTCCGACATTTCTAAAGTCAAAGTGCGAGCTAAACTGGTGGTACTAAGTTGTTGTCACAGTGGTCGTGGACAAATTAGAACCGAGGGAGTTGTTGGAATCGCTCGCGCGTTTCTAGGAGCCGGTGCACGCTCAGTGTTGGTGGCACTGTGGGCTCTAGAAGACAGAGCAACAAAGAAGTTGATGAGTCGTTTTTACGAGAACCTTCTTCGTGGAGAAAGTGCCAGTGCATCTCTTCACGCAGCCATGAAGTGGATGAGAGATCACGGCTTTACGAAGGTTTCCAGGTGGGCACCGTTTATGCTGATTGGAGATGACGTAACATTTGCGTTTGAAAAATAAAGGTATGTTTGTAATATAGCGAAGAAAAGATTTCACAAATTTGGTTAGTTAGTTGCTCGTGAGTTAAAGAAAAGGTGAAACTCTCTACTTATATTTCTTTGTGTTTAAAAAGGCCGAATCTAGCTGTGTTGTACACAAAGGAGCTACAGAAGTGTATCAACAGATTTTCGCTTCCATCAATGAGTTATTGAGAAAATCGTTGCTTTCAGAAGATTTTTTCTGCGCGGACGAGATTCCGTAAATGTAATTTGTGATAATCGGTATTGACATAAATTAATATTTTGCCGACACGGAACAGAGAACTGGGTGCGAGCGTAGTACGTGAGGGCTCATGGGAAGTATGTTTGTAAAAAGAGACGGTTGAGTAACTTGTGACATTCTACGGTCAGCCTTGCCACTAGCACTTTCTCATAAGGTTTATTTCTTCTCTTCATCACTTTTGCTTGTCTACTTATGGATGAAGCAGGCGTCAGGAAAGTTATCACTGAAAACAACAGAGCTCTTCTCGTTGAGATCAAAGATCTCGTGAATTCTTCGATTTCTGACCTCAAACGATCTAACGAATCCATCGCTTCCCAACAGATGTCAGAGAGCAATGGGCTGAAGCCAGATTCCGTTCCTCAATTCAATAAAAAGAGCAACGAGGAGCAATTCAAAGCTAACAAAGCTATCAAAGATGCCGTTGAAGAGGCCCAAATTGCCCTCCAAAGCAACGATTTCGATAAGACCAAACAAGCCTTGGATAAAGACGACCAGGAAGATGAGAAAAAGATCAGGGCCGAATCCAAGGCAGTTAGGTTCACGAAGCGTTTTACATCTCGCTCGATCCGGGAAAGTAACGTCCCTTCGACCTCAACAACTGCGCAGCTTTCCGCCTCACAACTACCCAATCTGTTTTCGCGTGTATAAACTCGCAGTTTTCGTCTCAGAGATCCGCATCTGGTTTGTGCTTTGCTTGTGGCAAACCCGGGCATTGGAAGGTTTTGTGTCCTAATTTGCGGTTTAACGTTTCTTCTAATGCCGGTCAGAGTCCCAATTGACCCACTTCGGACTTCGATTTGGAAGAAGATCTTGTTCATGAGGATAGCGACGAATTAGTTTTTCTTCGTGTCAACGGAAATTCTTTCGAGTTTAAATCCGGCAATGACATTTGTCCGTTAAAGGACGGTTACGTGGAGCCTTTAAATTCTGGATCGACATTCACGCGTCTCAATTAATCCTGGATGTTATTAAACATGGCTATAAATTACCGTTTCTTCAAATTCCTCCGCCTTTCACAGCTTAAAACAATAGTTCGGCTTTGGAGCAACCAGCTTTCATCGAAAGTGCCATCAACGATCTCATTAGCAACGGTTGCGTCACTGAAGTGTTTGAAGCTCCTGTTATCGTCAATCATTTGTCCGTAACTATTCAAAAATCTGGCAAAAAGCGTCTAATTTTAGACCTTCGCCACGTTTATCAGTTCCTTTATAAATGCAGATTCTGGTGTGAAGATTTGTTTATTGCGAAAGAGTTTTTGAGTCCTGGCGATTATATGTTTTCTTTTGATTTGAAGTCTGGTTACCATCATGTTGAAATATTCCCGGACCACAGGAAGCATCTATCATTTGCGTGGACATTTTCCTCAAGACGCACCAGATTTTTCCAGTTTTCTGTTCTTCCGTTTGGTCTCAATTCCGCGCCTTATTTGTTTATTTTAAAATTACTCAAGCCTTTGGTCAAGAAATGGAGATGTGAAGCAAAGTCGATCGTGGTTTATATGGAAGATGTTCTCGGAGCAGCCGCTGACAATTGATAAGGCAGAAATCGCTAGTTTGCAAGTACATGCAGATTTGCTGAAATCAGACTTTATTCCCAATGAAGCCAAATGCGTTTGGGAGCCCACACGGGTTATTACTTGGCTCGGAGCCATTCTTAACACTTCTTCTTCCAAAATTTCTGCCACTGACAAGCGGATTACCAGTGTACAAGAAGACTTAGCGGCTCTTTTGGCCATTTCCTCGTCTTGTCATCCAGTTCGTAAGATTGCCTTGTCTTTTGTCTGAAGCTTGGGCTGAGCTGAATTTCTGGAAATCTAATGTTGCAAGTCTTAACGGAATACCTATTTGGCCTGTCAGGCGCAAGCCTTCGAAGATCGTCTACTTCGATGCTTCTGGCAGTTTCATCGAGTTCAAGGGGAAGACATTCCATCAAAACTGATCAGATTTTGAGAAAGCTCGAAGTTAGAACTACATTCAGAGAGCTGTTAGCAATTTCCTTATCAATGAAAGCCTTCGCGGAGTCTATGAAAGCCCAGACAGTCACGTGGTTTACGGATATTCAGAACGTTGTCCGGATCGTTAATTCCGGGTCTAAGACTCCAGCATTACAGGAGCTTGCAATGCATATCCATCGAAGTTCTTTACTTAATGCTGTGAATATTGATATGCAATGGATCCCAAGAGATCTGATTAGTGTGGCGGACGATATTAGCAAGTTTATTGATTATGACGACTACATGATCAACGATGCGGTCTTCGATGCTCTTGACGACTTATGGGGCCCACATACCTGCGATAG
>JAHPZR010037957.1:122500-130000 GCA_019787425.1 Platygyra sinensis | reverse complement strand
AGTTTCACGCAAAGTTTCACGCAAAGCATAACAAAGACGAGCGATGCAAGTCATGCAATGGCACGGATCATCCCGATCATCAAGACGCGATCGTCTCGGAGAAGCTTAAACTGTTGAAAATTAGTTCTTTTAAGGCTGAAAAGAAACAAGTTGTATATCGGTGTCCTTAATACAGACGCTTGACTCTCTGGTTCTGCAGTAGGAGTCTTGGCGGACTTTGGTTTTTCTCCGGACGTTGAAGAGTTCGATTTACGCTTCCAGCGTTGCCGAGTCTCGCAGTCAGTGGAAGAAGTTGCTTCAACATCGGCTACGACGGGGTTTAAATTAGCCTTTAAGAAACGGGCTAGCTCAACGGCGTTCCTAATTATTAACGCACACTTCGCACAGACTCTTGAGGAATAACTTGGATTGGAAACGGGCTCAGAAGTCCCAGATCTTCAGATAAAAGTTAGTCCAATGTGTTGAATTCTGTCGCCTTTTTGTCCTCTAAATGATCACCTACAAAGCCAACAACAGCAATCCCCAGAGCACGACGCGTCTTCGGTTTAACTATGGAAGCAAGGTTCTTAGGCTCTGCTTGCGAAATTCGCCCGATAAGCATAACGTAAAAGTTTTGAACAACGGATCATGATATTCCCGCGAGAAAAATTGATTTGGAGAAGTGCCATATTTATTTTAATTCTCTAGCATCACAATTTCTTGGCTTTTTCCACTGGATGGTTTTCGATTTATTTTTTGTTGTTGTTGTTGCGTGACAGTGAAAACGATCTATTAGTTAATTAGATTATTTTGACAAGTGTGAATGTCCTCAAAAACATGAGAAGAGTCTGCAGTCTGTTTTTCTTCTCGTGAGTGCCGCGCCCATGTCTCGTCCCATTCTCCTTTAGGCTAAATAGTCTCTCCTCATAATCCCTGCTGAAATTTCGAGAGAAAAACAGACTGCCAGCAGTCTAGTGGGTCATCAGTTTTTGAACATTTGGTAAGGGGTGGGTTGTTCAATTTTCAGCTCCCCCTTAGGGGTGGGTCATCCTGTTTTTTTTGCGGGGGGGGGGGGGGAAATTGGCACACATTTGACATGGATCGACAACAAAGGTAACTCCTTTCAAACAATTAAAGCAAGTGACACACTCAAACACCAATCCACGGTCTGGCATGCGCACAGCCATATCACCCAGGCAGTGGCACCCATGGACAGCTGTTTCTGCCTTGTTAGGCCTCATTAGTAAGGCATAGCCGACATAGGCAGAAATAGGACTAAGAGCCCTATGTAGTCTGCCCTTTACTGCCAAGACAGATGCAAAGCACCCCTTTATTAAAGCACCAGCTCCACACTATGCATAAGGCACTTGGCAGACCGTGGGTTGGTGTTCAAGTATGTCACTTGCTTTTATTGTTTGTTACAAAGGACAAAAATGCGGTTTTCCGCTTCCCTAGCACCCTCAAATTCCTTAAAAACTGCCAAGCTACGCAGGCTGTGTGCAAAGGTCCTTGATGTTTGCTTACGAGTTTATTCTGTCTTACAAACGTAATTCATTATAGAGCATTTATTTGCCATCAATAATTGGGTTTTCAGACTTGTGAAAAGTTAGAAGAGGAGAGAATAACACATGTGCGTGAGATGTGTTCATTATATAGTAACATGCTAGCTGCTGTGATTCCTCAGCTTCAACAAGTGAGTATCAATGTGCAAAGTGTCTTAGATCCTGTTGTATCTGACACATTCTATGATTTTTCAACTTTTTCTAACAGTGATTGCAAGTTCAGACTTCAAATATTTCGAAATTACTAAAAGTTTCTCTGAACACTACTAAGGGGAAAAGCCCTAGCAGACTACCAAAGTAGATACAAACTGGAAGTGAGCTAAGCAGGGGTGAGTACTTATGGGACTACCCTGCCAGGGCTATCATTTCCTCGTCTGTATTATCTGAGATTGAATGTTTGTCTCACTAGTCTAAATATTAATGGGTTTAAGTCTGCTAAAACCAAGTGGTCTATTGTGCCAGAGCTTTTCCTGGTTTTGGTAATATTAAATAACAGAGTATTTCCCCTCTTCCCAAGATCCTAGGCGGCATGCTGGGCCATAGACCTCTGTGCCAGACATGTTCCACTACTTAAAAGGGTTATTTAAACTAGTCAAATGTAAACTTGCAGTATTTCTTGTTGACAGAATTATGAGAATGTTAGTTCAGAAGTATGGAAGATTAATCCCTCAGAAGATGTTGTTAGAGCAGCTGAAACACGAGGTGAACCACGAGGGCCTTCACAACAGATCTTGTATGATTGCTATGTGAGTACCATTTCTGTCAATTTTAATCAATATCTGGTGGAACAAATGAATCCTCCTTTAGCGGTTGTCAGTGGGTAACATTTTGTTATTTGATGTTTAGTACAATCAAACCTCTCTACTGTGGTCACCTTGGGGATAGAGGAAACTCAGCATTTGTGGACGTTCAACTGCATTTGGTTTTGAGCATTTTGTGATACTTTGTACAGAAAATATCCCAATATTAGAGCTGGTGTTTTTTAAAAGCAAATTCTCATCCACTGCATGCCTGGAAAATGTTTTAGAAAATTGGGTACCTGACTACAGCAACAGTAGCCTGAATTTCAGCTGCCTCCTCTTGCTAAGTCTCGGGAGAGAGACGTCTGAAAGCACTGGGCGATAATGCTATCGGGTGACGTCACAAGTGAAATGTGGTAATTTATGAAATTTCACACGCGACCTTCAGGGGAAAGAGAAGTTTACGCAAAACCATTAAGTTTTGGTGGACGTCAATCATCTCCGCCTCCTTATCGACTGTATGCAAAATTTACAAAAATAGTCTAAGACTTAAACTTTGTAGTGGTCCACTTGTAAAAATTATCATTTTACTTTCAGTATGCTCGGTTAGCTCACTAAATACACTAGAATTAATATTCCTTGAAATTTGTAACTGAAGACAAGCGGATTGGGTTTCTCCACGGCCATTTGCATACATGAATGACCCCGAGAGCAAGCAAATCTACACGCAAACTAAATTATTTCTTTACGTATTCATGGGTCTACGGACTGAACAAAACTTCTAATAAACCTTACAATTTTGTGGTAATAGGTTATAAGTTTTATAGGAATAATTTGTTTGCTTACGTTCAGATGTGCCTGCTCTCGGGGTCATTCATGCATGCGAATTGCCATTGAAAAACCTGACAAGTGTCTTCATTTATGGATTTCATGGGGTGTTTAATGCCAATGTATTTAGTGTGCTAGCCATACATATCGAAGTAAAATGATAATTTTTACAAGTGAACTGCTGCAAGGTTTCAGACTTTTTTCAGGTAAATTTTGCATATGAGTATGCTTTCGTTTGGAAAATGGCTGTGCTGCTTTTAAAGTTGAATCGCCACTGATGAGTGGAGCCATATGATATATTAAGGACTTTCCTTATCCCATAGCCAAGTTTACGAATACATCGCTTCCGCTAAGAAATTGTGCAACTGCCTTTTCCCGTTGCGGATTGAGGTTTTGAACCCCGAATGTCGAGCATACACCAGAAACGGCTTTAACTCTTGTGGCATTAGCTCGTGATTTTCTTCTGCCATCTTCAGTGAACGCGCGAAGTTTGGCAATAAAATTATTCAAATTATTCGTGTTGGGCCAATAAATCAACACGGCAACCAATCAGAACCACTACCAGGTTTTCAGGTAGTGATGTCACTGGACAGCATTATCACTCAGTGCCTTCAGACATCTCTCTCCCGAGAGGGGGAGGTGGCTGAAATTCAGGCTACAGCAACAGCTCAACAGCTCATCCTAGTTCTGTGTTTCTATCAAGATTAGATGTAGATTTATACCAAAACAAGTAGATTATTCACTCTCAATTTCTATGCATGATAGTTGACGAGGGCACAGCCCTAGTCAACTATCACGTGATAGAAATCTCAAGCTCATAATCTAATTGTTAAATAGAAACACGATTTTTAACCAACCAGTGCACAGGTTTTCTTAGAACTATTTTCTAAATAATGTTATTACACAGTGCTTTGTCTAGCTTGGTGGCTGATACGACAAACAGAAGTGACACAAGTCAGACAAGACAAGTGCTAAGTAACATATGCAGAAATGCTGTTTCACTGAACTGCATTGTTTATTTACACGTATGTGGTAAATTTTGTTCTGCATGTAGGAGGAGGATTTAGAGACTCCTATGAACTTTGACAGAAGAAGAATTGGGCTTGAAACAAAGATACAGCTACTGTCAGAATCACTAGAAAAACAAAAGAAAACAAAAGATGGTAGGATACTTCCTTGTGTAACATACTGGTACATGTAACTGTAACAAAATTGGTTTACTTTAGCAAAGTGGGCATTTTAAAAACTTAAGTTTAAGTTTAAGTTTAACAAGACGATCTAAGATCGTAAGTCGGGCTAAAGGAAGATATGCTGCTACTAGTTTTGACCAGTTACTTGTTTGGCCAAGTTGCTCGTTTGTGGGCGTGGTGTAATTTTTTTTGTCCCCTAAGGCTATTCCCCGTTTTCGACCGTTTAGCGTCGTTCGACCGACCCAGGTTTTCGCGTTTTCCAAAAAAATGTTATGAAGAAGGTAATTACACATAATTTCAAAACATTGTCAGTTTACTCTGCAATACAGTCAATGTTTTGTCATTTTTTTTTTCGCCACGTCTTGTCATTTCCAGGCTCCGCATGTTATTTTGCTGAGGTAAACAAAATAGACAGGCCAAACACGACTCCTACGGTTCGTGCCATTTGTACACTAAGTTTGCCGTTTATATTTCGGTCGTTCGACCTTTTTGTCGCTTCACTCTTGTTTATGAAGGGCATTTCGTATTGTGTTATTATGAGAAAGCTAGAGCCGTTACACGTCATAGGTCTGCATGATTTCTGCGCGCTGTTATCTGCGTATTGCCGCCTCGTTGAGTTTGACACCTCTATAATTTGCCATGCGTTAGTGTATTGTTCGGGCTCATTTCTATTGCAAGATTTGTTTTTAAGTCTGCAAGTATTTGCTTTTAAGGGACAAAATATGACATTTGCTGTGAACGTGTTGCTTACTCGCATTCTATATTGTGACGCCGGACTCGGCTATGATTAGAACTGTTTGCAAGTTCAGCAGGTAGATTCTTATCACAGGTAAATAAAATAGACAGTCCAAACACGACCTCTCCAGTTCGTGCCATTTGTACACTACAGTGTAGATTTGCCGTTTATTTTTCGGTTGTTCGACCTTTTTGTCACTTCACTCCTGTTTATGAAGGGCATTTCGTATTTTGTTATTAGGAGAAAGCTAGAGCCGTTAGATCGTGCTAAGGCAAATTTTAAGAGGTCATAGGTCTGCATGAGTTCTGCGCGCTGTTCTCTGCGTGTTGAGTTTGACACCTCTATAATTTGCCATGCGTTAGTGTATTGTTTGATTTGTTTTTAAGTCTCCAAGTATTTGCTTTTAAGGGACAAAATATGACATTTACTGTGAACGTGTCGCTTACTCGCATTCTATATTGTGACGCCGGACCCGGCTATGATTAGAACTGTTTACAAGTACAGCAGGTAGATTCTTATCACAGATACAGTATCATATTTGTCTTCCTACGTTTTCCTTCGGAGCCTCTGTAGCTTTACTTCGAGCAAGCTATAGGCTTGTCTAGAGAAATTCTAATGTTTCTTGCAGCTATCAAATCGAGCTTATGTTCCTGGAGTTCGATGTATAGGTATATTTCTCCTTTGATCGTTCTGGTACCACAGGATTTAAATTTAACTCATTACGCGCAAGTCTGTTGACTGTGTTGCGTGTTGTATATGCCTGTAGACCAATTTCTTTATTTTTTTGTTTTTATGTCAAAGCTTTCCTAGTTTTCTACAGGTATTCTGCTGGGTTCACGACCGGATCGTCTTCGCACATGGTACTTCGGACTGTTAATATTACAGTGATAAACAAACCTTATGTAACGAGACCTGAATTTAATCATTTTCCCGTACAACGTCAATTTGTTGTACACACTTTGCCGATTCGTCACACTTTTTTTGTGTATACATAGGGTGTCCATACATAGCGCTGCCTTGTCCAATACAACATGATCACATTCATCTGCCACCTGGCGTTATTTGATACGAAACAAACATGCCTGCACAACATGCGAATATAATATACGCAAAAGAGCGACAAAACTAATGAAACAAAGAGAAAAATAGCAGCGGATAATGTACTCAGTTTGAGCAAAAACATAGCGAATGTAAGCTTAGTAATCAAGATAGACGTTACATAACTAGACCTAAGCTTATGACAATTAAGCTAACGTTTATCCTCGCTCTGAAGAAAGCCACTTTCGCAGTCCAACATGGCATCTTTGTTGTCGTTTCCTAGAGTTTGAATACGACGCACCTTGCCTTTATCAGTAAATGTTCTTCTCTCATCTGTAGCACCATTCTGTCCACATTTTCTGTTCACTGAGAACTCATTTGATTCAGTCTGGCATGATTCTGGTAAGACCTTTGCTAAATCCGCTAAATCATTTAATTTGATTCTTTTGCTATTTTGTGTTCGCGGAACGACCCGTTTCGAAATATATGCTCATTGCACACGCCATTTTTTTGAGTGGATCTGCCGCGAACGGTGTGTGGGTCTGAATGTTTGAGCGAAGAAAAGATTACACCATTTGTTAAGATGTTCGACGTATCCGCCATCGACTTCGACATCTTGAAAGAAGGTTGACCTTTATGACGGGTCTGCGGTATTCCCCATTGCACGTGACTGAGTTTTGTGGAGAAATGCAGGGTAAATTTAAAGTCGGCCTCGCCCGACTAATAATGCTTTGTCATGGTAATGTATGTACAATAGAAATAAAATTCAAGAAAAGAATAAAAATAAATAAAAACGCATGACCGGAGAATAGTTGGGGGAAACTAAATTCCCATACTAAGAATGTTCTCCATGACTAAATTATCTATGAAAATTTGAAAAAAAGAAAGCTAACCAAACGAATCACATCTCATTTTAAGATTGACACAAATGATCTAAAAGATAGGATTTAAAACTACTCAATGAAGACGCATGCATAATGTTTGATGGAATGCTATTCCAGTCCGTTATGTAGCGATTAAAAAATGAAAATTTGAAATAATTCGTACGTGTACTCTTAGGTCTTATCTTGAAATTATGGTTCCTACGCGTTTTCGATAATACATTAAAATGGAAAAACATGAACAACTTGCCTGTTGGTTTGTGGTTTAACCTTGCTTTCAACTAGGTATCACTTCACTCTATGAAGCTTACTCCTCAACTCCTGATTACTGCAGTGAAGAAGGTCAACAAGATGTCACTACTCAACTCGCACATGTAAGTTTATCTATGTTTAAATACCTGGGGCTTTTTTCAATTATCTGAATGTACCATTCAGAGACTCCGCAGATCAAGGTTATTGTCAATCACCCAATATGTGCTGCCAACATTATTCAGAGTAGATATAAGTTATTTGTAGCATCACTTACCAAAACAACTTCTGTGTCTT
>JAHPZR010037957.1:102500-120000 GCA_019787425.1 Platygyra sinensis | reverse complement strand
TCTTCTTTTTTATCATATAAATTATTATCACTGAGTATAAGGAAGTATAATAATAATAATAACTCAATTGTTCTTTTAGCCTTTTTTTTTAATCTTGTAATTTATTGTGATGTTTTAATAAAGTTTGATTGTTATTGCTCATTATTATTATTATTATTATTGTTATTATTATTATTATCACTTGGCTCGGGACACAGATTTCGTTTGAACTCTTAAGATCGGTACATGCATGCGTTAGAGGTTCGCGAACGCCGTTTCGTAGCAAGATAGAGCAATCATTAGACTGTAAAATAAATGTAGCTAGTGTGGATATCTGAAATACGCGTTATTGCTGCGGAGCGAGCGTAGCAGCAGTTTATAATCTAAATATAAAAGAAAGGTAGGAAAATTTGAGATTTCGCTGTGGTTTTTAGCCTCGCTTTCAGCGGACCATAATGCTCTGCGCTGTAGAAGAGCCTCGCTTTCAACGGACCAGAATGCACTGCGAAAAGTTAATGTTTAGCGAAGCAGCGCCCAGGCCTCGCCCTCGCCACAAGCCTTGCTTGAGGTCGTGTCGTCTGGTACTCTCGTCTCCACGTTCGTGTTGTACTCGAGATAGGGACAGCAACTATAAAGAAGGTCTCCACTGTCATCCTCGTTTTTGAGTTTCGACGCCGGTTCAGGTGAGTGCTAGTGCACGATGACAATTTTAGATATATGTCTTTAATACTGGTTGATATCAAGTTTGCCGTATTTAAGTTACACTGTTGATAATACCAAGTTCGCACTGTAAGCTTTTCGATAGTTCTGTCGTCTGCCGTTATTATGAATAACTCTGGCAGCTCAGATCTTTCGGCGGACGGGTGTGAAAGAAAATGCAATATTTATTTTCGTACAGGCGGTCACGTATTCTCACAAAAAATTGAACGCAGTTTAAGTGGTTTTTCGCTTTGTCGTTTACTCCTGTAGCTGCCATGTGCTTCTTGCCGAATTTCACACCTCGGCTACATTCGATATTTTTTTAAAACTTCTTTTGGTGGTTTTTTGTTTTACACTTGTGCAGAGGTTGCCATGTGCTTTTTGTTTGCCAATAAATTTTTTTCAGTCCTTTGTATAATCATACAAAATCAGTTAATTTTGTTAATGAAATCTTTGACCTTATTAACCTTATTGTGTCAATATTTCTTTCAGAAACTGACATTATAGTGGTTATCTTGCTGTGCTGGATACGTTCCAGTTTTTTTGAACTACAACTGTACCGCTTGTTGTCTCTAAAATTTTAGTACACTTGGTTTCAGTTACTATAGAACTTACTGAAATGCAAATTTTCAGCATGTCAACATTCATTAATATAACGGGAAATGTATTCAATAATAAATAATGGGGATCACTGAGCAAGATTTTGATTTATAGCAATTTCAGGGACTTGACCTAAAATAAAATAAGTGAATGACAACCATTTCTGCACAAGCTCTATACAATCCCTCTGTCTGATAATAGTTAATTTGCTATATCACGCAACTCGAATTGCTTATGCCATAGCGTGACGCTTATAGGAACAGAGTGCGCAAAGAGATAGATCACGTACTGATTTAATTATATTTAGAGTAACAAAGGATAGTTGTAAGCTAATTTTAGGGATATGAAATCCAATAGAATTTAGCGACTCAAGAATATAACCGCAGTATTGTTGTAATTAAACTCCATGACACGTATAAGCCACTGATGTAAGACTTTGAATTCAGACCGGAATAGACATTGAGAGTGAAACATTGTATGGAGATTAAAAGAGAAATAAACGCATCAAACGAAAGATACAGTCCTTTGATGGTGAACCAGCGCCCGGAGATATTCCCGAAAACCCTTTTCCATATTTGCAAACTTCATCCAAATTTCCGCAGCACTTTCATAGCTCTGGCTACACTAGTATATGCTTTTATACTTAGTGCTTTTAATGGACACTGGTTTAGCCGTCATTAGTATAATTCGATTGTATGTTTTTAATATCTCTGGATCATGGAATTCGTAATTTTATAGAATTTTGAACTTTTATTATCAATTATACCCTACTCTGTTCTTTTAGCCTTTTTAATCTTGTAAGTAATTATTGTGAAATTTCAATAAAGTTTTATTATTATTATTATTATTATTATTATATTATTATTATTATTATTATTACTAACAGACAAGCATGTGTAGTTCACATAACCATGCTTGTTACATAACCATGCTTGCTCCACAAAATGAGGTAGCTCAAGAAATGGACAATTTACAACTAGCGAGACAATCTCAGATAGTGCAGAGTGTTGTGCAGGACTGTCAGTAAGTTTTGAATCATCTGCTGCCTGTATGTAACTTGTTAGTTCAAGGCCCAAACATAACTTATAATTACTGTTTGTCAAGACGCTTTTAAATTTTACTGTGGTGTTTTACGTTGAATTTTGTTCATTTTAAATTCATTTGATACGTTGAACAAGAAAATGTGATAATTTAATTTTTTCAACGCCAACATTTGTAACTTGATACTTTTGTTTTCCTCACAAAGTTTGTAACGTGATTTCTTGTTTTCTCAAAAACATACAAAGGAAGGGGTCAGGAAGATATGAATGCTTTTTTCCTGCTGGAGAAAAATGAAATAATGTTATTAACTTATGAAAAAATGGAAGAGGAATGATTTTGTTTCATTGAAGAGGCAAATTTTCATATCATTGATAAACAATTCCTAATTTAATTATCAAATAGTCACGTCATGTCTCGGAGTAGCACGTTCTTATTAGGTTGCTAAAGTTGGTGTTAACATTAAACCAGTTCAAAATACACAAAAATATCGATACATACAAGCGAGAAGCATTTCGACTTGATCGATATTATATCCTCAGGGCTCGAATTTAATTTTTGCATCACTAACCTTCGGGTTAGTAGACATTTTTCACTACCAAATTATAAAGTTTGGTATCCAAGCTCACAACTTACAATATCTCAAACATTGAACATTTTGTTAAAAGATAATGACTGGAACAAATTAAAGAGTAGTTGAAATTGCATGGTGACCTTAAAAACATTGACAATTAAGCACCAATTTTATTTCCCTCTCATTTACCTTGAAGAGACTAGCATGATTTACAGTAGGTAGTCAAGAACAGTACATCTACAGCACATTCTCTAACAGTAGTTTTAAGTGACTCAAAAAAACATTAATTGAGTATAATTCTAAGTATTCCTCTGAAAGTCTGGTCTATGTGCTCTTTGTCCTGAAGTCCACCAATGTTGAATAGCTCTCTGGTAATCAAATACATCAAATGAACAACCATTGATTGTTATCCTTAGCAGCATATTGAGAATGTCTGTCTCGAGACACTGGATCTCCAATCATTCTTAACTCTCTTCATTGCTGAAAATCCTCACTCCACAGTTGCTGTAGCAAGTGGCAGGATGGGTTTTATTTCCACAAGCATCAAGGTGTTGGGAAATTGATCCTTACAGGCAGTAAACATTCTTTGCCATAAAATGAGGGGATCTAAATACCTGAAATTGTTTGCAGTGACACAAGCCTTCAGAGCACTCCTCTCTCCAGCTACAGCTGCAAAGTCAAAATCATTTCTCTCGAAAGCTGGTCTAAAATGCTGAACCAAGCAATCCACTTCTGCCTCCCCATATGCTGCTAGGTCTTCTACAGATTCTGGCCAAACCCTGGGATCAAAAATCTTCCCAGCTGCATGAACTGGATCCAAATCCAGGCTTTCAAATCTGGAATTCAAGAACTGGATGATTGTGTTGATCATTGTCTGTTTGTCCTGATAAAATCATTCAAGTCATTGGGCAATATAATCTCTTAAGAGTTACACCTTCGTAAATGTGACCATCTCCCAATTCATCAAGAAAATCTTGCACATGCTTTCCTGGTCTGGCAATCATTGCTCCAAGTTGCAGTTCTGTAGAGTACAAACCATCCTTTGCAGCAGAAATAACAATGTTATCCCTCTGGAAGAGCAATCTTAGAGCCTTAAATACTGCCAGAACATCAAGCATTAAGTGAATGAATAGGAGATTTCTAAAATTGCTTAACACATTTACTGACTTTCTTGCTCTACCCCTCATTTCTACACTGCTTGTGTTTTCTGAGATTGTGTTTTCCAAGTGAGCAGAGATAACACTGAAACTCTTTATCATGACAGTAAGAGCCCTGCTGATGTGTGGCAGCCATCGTGTACCCCTAAGATTGACAGGCTTGTTTATTTTCTCATCAAGTAATTGTGCAAGTTCTTTAAGTTCACATAAGGCTTTGGGTAAATAATGGTAGTGCTTGTACAAGCCTTGGAGCATCTCTTGCACATTCTTCAGTTGCTCTTCATCTTTAAGCGCATCTAAAACTGAAAGTAGGAGCCAGGGAATTTCCACATGTAGCTTAGCAACAACTCCATTAAGCCTTCCAACATACACACTGGTCCCATCATTTCCAAAGGCAACTGTTTGACTTTTCCAATTTTCCACGCCAAATTCAACCATACCAGTATTAATAGAAGCACTCACACCATTAGCATCTGCTTTTTAGAGTTCCACAACACCAACAGACCTGTTAACAGGCAAACAATTTTCAAAAAACCTTACATAGACAAGTTCAAGGTCTTTGTTACTTGTATCTGTTCAACTGTCAGCCATGACTGAAGTAAAGCGTTGCTTATTCACCTGCTGTGATTCATTTTCTTTCATAACACCACCTATTGCTTCAACAAAAACACAACAACCTTTGTCATTTATGTAAGTCTGCCCCAATGACAAGCCATTCTTCACGTGAAGTTTGCACGAGTCTTCAAAGTCACTGAATGGTTGCTCATGTTTCGCGATAAAATAAGAGGTATTAAATAGCTTCTTGTTCATTTTTTCTTCAATGACGCTCGACATTTGTCACAAAGAATGAACAATGTTCATTGAACCTCTTTCCTGTTGCTCCCTCTGCTGTTTTGCTAAAACACATGCTTCATGTCTACGATTGCTTGCATGTGCTTTAACGTTTCCTATCCGGAAAGCTTGGCTTCCTGTGAAAAATGAACTGTTTTTATCTGCTAGGGAAGAAAATTCTCGGCAGGCGGTACAGAACATTTCCTGTTTAGTCTCGTTGAACTGAAGCCACAAAAATGTTTTCTATTGAATGAAAAGTAACAGTCCCCCAAAAGTAGTGACCCTTTGAGGTAGTCACTAAAAGAGAGAGTCGCTGTTTTCAACCACGGGTCATAAGATTGGAACAACCTGACTGCAGGACTGAACATTGACTTGAAGAGCTATCTGTGTGTTTCTGTTTATTTTGAACTTGAATGAATTTTTCTTGAAATGATAACCATTACTCTTTTGAATCACCATAAGCCTTTTTTCGTTTATACAGTCTGCTTTGTTTAGGTGGGTAGCTGGAGACTTGCATAAACTGAACTTTTAATTTCATGCGTGTTTGCATCCGCTTTTTGTGAAACAACTGTTTCTCTACAAACGTTTTTTAACCATCCAAAACTAACGACTAACCATAAGTAACTGCTCCCTGAAAGTGGCGGCCCCTTTTTGTCTGCTAAATCAGAAATTAACAGGGGCCATTACTTTCAGAATTCTACAGTATTTGATTTTTTTATTGTCTACAGGGCTTGTTACAGAGTTATCTTAAAATTCCACTTGATCAAGTAACTACAGTTGAGTCTGCTGGTGTACAAGACGAGAGAGACAACAGAAGTAAGAACACTTGACTTGCATGTACAGCAGTTGCAGTTTTCTCCCCAGCATTATAGCATGAAGAAATAAATAAAAAGGGCTAGCAAAAGCTTAATTAGGGCAATTTTTCATGGGGCACAGAGCCATGATGCTGCCATCTTGACCGGCTGCTGACCCCAAAAACTTTCAAACAGTACTTTATTATGCTATTATGTAATTTAATTTATAAGAAAAACAAGAGATAAATGAAGCTGTCATTGTTGTTGATCAGTACAGATCTAAGATCCTTGTTGATATCATCTTGGGTGATAAAAGAATGCATGAAGTATGACAGGTCCCTAATATACATTCTTTAAGAGATCAGTATTTAACAACTGGCATCGTCTGTTTGTAACAGTCGATAGCAAATACTGTTCTGAAGATCAAACACAAAGATCAAAAGTTTCTTTGTTTACAATGCCCTCCATTTCCACTGAACCTTTCTGTGAATAGGGTGAGTAAAAGATCATTGATGATAAGAAACCTTGAAATTTAACTCTGTGAAATTCACATAGATCCTCCGAGGTACAACCCTGTGTTGAACAGTGAAACACATACTAGAACTACATGTGACACTTGTCTAAGCACAAACTGGTAACTTTTGCACAAAATACCGCTGTACAATAAACTAATGCGGCAGCATTACTGGTCTTGTATGAGCATTTTTTGCAAGCTCTTGCTGAATTAAGCATCATAATTTGTGCAGCTATTGAGGAAATTTTCCTTTAATTTGATCAAAAAGTTTTGTTTTACCACTGTCTTCATTATGTTATTTTGAAGACCTTCATTTAGTTAATGTGAGTTAGCAACCAACCATAGTTTGATATGAGGATGAAATTCTTTGTACAAATGGGCTACATGTTGAGCTGTTAGTGTTAACTATCCTCTAAAAATAAATTTCATTTTGAATATCTTCTGCTCCTGGAAGTAAAGGGATTTATTAATTTATTTGTTTCTTTCACATTTACCAGGTGATGATGAATTTGATGATTTTCCAGATTCACCTGGTCAGTGGCCTGTAGCCATCATAGTCGTTTATTAAGTACACAAGATACTACATGTACTCTCATTGGTGAATACGTGTGCATGTGCGTAGATGAGAGTATGTAAACATGGTTGTGACATTTAACATTGTGAAAAGCAAAGTGGATGTTTCAGAAAATTGCTTGCTGATTCAACTAGATGTCACTTCACTCTACAAAGCTTACCCCTCAACTCAACATACTTATTACTATACTGGGTCTTGGGTTTGGATAACCATCTTGAATTCTTCACCCCACCCCACCCCCAATTGCTTAGATGAGATTATATGTAAAACACAAAACAAAAAAGTGCTCTTTTGTTTAAAATGTGCTATCTTGTGCATTAGTCAGATAAAGAAAGGCATGTACAACATGCACCCTTACTAAGTTCTGCAAGACCAAACTGAGATGTATTTGTTAGCCATCAGTGTCATTTTTTGAGTCATCAAGTTTTGCCTTACTTCCTTTAATAAATATCAAATTACTGTTTATTTTGTTCAAGGGATCTGTCAGTGTCGTGCTCTGTATGAATACAAGGCAGCACAAAGTGATGAACTTGATATTTTACCAGGAGACATTATCATGTTAACAGCTAAATTGGATGGTGGCTGGTGGCAAGGAGAACTTCATAATAAAACAGGAATATTTCCAGCTAGCTATGTTGAAGAAATTGGATGACTGTGATGATTTATGAAGATCCTGGATGATTTTTAAAGAAAGTGGACAAGATTGTATCAGTGCCAAAGATATATAGCAGGGGAAATATGCTCTTGTATTTGGCCCTGTTTTCATAATTTATTATTTTTTTAGAGCACTCTATATGCTTTCTACATTTTATTTTAGTGTCTTAGTATATTTTAATTATGAAATAGAAAACATGCACTGTGTTTCTATCAGGTTTTAGTATAAATCTACTAGTGTTCTATCACGATTGCTGTTCTCTGATTGGCTACACTACTCCCTATCTATTCTGTGATAGATAGTGAGTAGCATAGCAGTGTGCACT
Organism: Platygyra sinensis; assembly: GCA_019787425.1. Lineage (NCBI taxonomy): Eukaryota > Metazoa > Cnidaria > Anthozoa > Scleractinia > Merulinidae > Platygyra > Platygyra sinensis. The sequence continues at coordinate 112,260 of JAHPZR010037957.1, read as the reverse complement.
TGTTAACAAAATGACCGACGGCCACTTGGCGTTTTCAAGGTGTCTGAGGAGGAGTTATGTAAAGTTTTGAACAACTAGTAGATTTATACTAAAACAATTACTAGATTATTCTCAATTTCAATACTCGTCAACTATCACGCAACAGAACCCCCGAGCTCAAGAAGTTTGGGAGACTGAGAAATGCTATGGAAACAAGCTGCAGGCGGGTGTTTCCACAGCTATTTTGAATTTTCTCAAACTTTCACGAGTGTCTCTATAATTTGATAGAAACACTGAGTACGTTTTCTATTTCTTTTAGAAAACACTGTGATGAGGAAAACAACTTGTTTAAAATTTTTATGATTTCCATGATAGTTTAAAATGAGCAAACATAGCAATTTTCATCTCAGCTTCTTTCAAATAGTAGTTGCATGACAGGATTTTACGGTTGTCACAAAATTGATAAGAAATTGTAAGAGTTTATATGGTTTTGGGGGATGCTGTCTCAAAATTAGAGACGTTTGTATGGATTTTGAACCATATTTCAAAGTCCATAACTTGGTCTCTGTTCACTCTAAAAGCATCATACTTGGTCAAATGACCAATGTTAACATGCTCTTTCATGTGGTGGTGTCAGTTTATCGATTGGTTAAAATTATTTTGAAGCTTGCCCCAGTCCCCTGCTGAATTTTGGAACAGCCAATTAGTTTACTGTTAGGTAATTCTTATTGTAGCTTAACTATTATTTTTAATTTCCATTTTTAAAGGGGCTCAGTCACGGCATCTTGAGTTATTTTGAACATCGAAACAATAACCGTTAAATTGAAGGAAACCTAAAAATAACACTTCATAAAGATAGAAAAACATCAAAGAGATAATAATAAACCATACAGGAGCAAGGATGGTTAAGGATGGAGGAGATTGACACGGATTGCAAACAACGAATTTGAAAAGTTTAGCTAAGCTTTGCAAACGTGACTGAGCCCCCTTTAATATTACTGAGTCGCCAATTCACTCCTTGTCATTTAGGAGCTAGTATCTTCTTCTTCAGAACATAGAATTCCAGCAGAAATTAAACGTGAAAAGTGTTTGTTTTGCAATGCCTTTGATATGTGGGTTTTATAAACATCTTGCACATAATTACAAGATAACTATGTATAGGCACCTTGGTCCACAACATCCTTTTCTCCATGGAAACAAGCTATTGTATTAAAAGCATGATCAACAGTGTAGACTTCTACTGGTCAATGTTGGTGGTAAAATATGATTTTTGGTAAAAAAAAATACACGTGTGCTTTTTTACAAACCAGTTTGGAGAAAAATGTTACTGTAAAAGACTACTGAAATATAAAGTTCAGGTTTAGCTCTTAATATTAACTGAACAGGTCTGTGTGGAAGAATCTTGACCAAGGTCATGAGTAGACTGAACACAGAGAGGTTCGCACACAGCACCAAGGTAAAGATTCTCCAATACAAACCCACTGAGCTTGGTTGTAAGATGTTTAATAAACAAGAACTACTGGGCCGGGTTGTTCAAAGCCTGATTCAGCTAACCCAGGGTTAGCAAGATTTTGATTTCAGTTTTGTAACTTTTTGGTTGGTAATCTGTTTATATTGATTGCCCTTCAGTTTTGAGCTGTAGTAATCTCAAACTACACCAAACGTTAGAGGTGAAAAACATTTTTAAACAAGAAAAAATAATGCCTCAGTTAACGTTTATTCCTGGGTTAATGTTAACTGGCTTTCAAACAACCCGGCCCTGATGTAAAAACTAGACAGCAATTTTGCAAAGGGACAAATTTTATCATGATATATTTAACAAACAAGTCTTACTCAGAGTAGAGGTCCGATCAACACAAAACTTAAGCCACAAAACAAAATATCTTTTAGTGTCAAAAGAGTAGAGACTAACAAGAACATGAAAAAATAATTATTTACTTTCAATCTCTTTTAAATTTTCAATTTCTAACAAACCTGTCAATGGATAGAGCCAAACTTGTAACATTTAGTGCCAGTCTGGAGTGATTTACAAACTATACTAGTGGATTATGGATGATCACTCCCTAGTTAAGGTACATGTGGCCAATCAGAGCAAAAATCAACACTGCTCATTGGTCTCCACTTGTATTAGTCTGTAAGCAGATTTATTTCACAGCTAACATGGCTGACAAGACTAATACTGATTAAATAAGCCAATCAGAGTGTTTTATTTTGTCTAATATAATTTTTTTCTAGCAATGGACTGCATAAAGTTTCCACAGCTCAATTTAAAAAAAGAAAGTAAGCAATAAATCTTGTACATACTGAGTTTATGGCCTATATCCAGGGTATACCATCAAGACAATGGGGCTAATATCCCTTATCATTATGGAACTTTTGAAAGGGCGACTTTCACTGGATATCTGCATGCAAGCTGGATATGATGCAGCAAAAATCCAGCCTGCTCTAATATTGCTTAAAAAAAGACTTTGCAAAGTTAATAGTAATTTTGTGACATTCTATTTATAGTTTTTCAGCAATTTACTACCGAAACAGGTAGACCACGAATTCAAAGACAAGAGTGACAGTTGATTGTGGCGCCAAATGTTAACAATTTCGGTCACATGGCTTTGTTTGTCAAATCGAAAAGCTGAACGCACGTGGTCACATTCCTTTCTCCTTGCTGACTTCGCCGGTACAGCTTGTTGTTCCCAGTTCGGAGTTTCGGAGTCAACCGTTTTCGTTGAATCCCCAAATACTTCAACTGAAAGTTTTCTTTTACATTCCGTAATGATGGAGCCTAGTATGCTTCCTCTAAAGCTTTCATGTATGGATTTCCCACGAATTAGAGTTCGAATTTTGCTGATTACAGAATTTGCCATTGTTAAATCACACACTGGAATGTGACCACATGTGTTCACCTTTTTCGTCTGACAAACAAAGCCACGTGACCAAAATCGTAGACGTTTGCCGCCAAAATCAACTGCCATGCTTGTGTTTGAATTTGTGGTCTACCTGTTTCGGTAGTATTATGAGTGGTGTCAGGGCACCAAAAAAGGTCACAAGTTATTGATGATAAACTTATTGTTTGGTATTCTGATTTTGGAAAACTGAAGAAATAAATTTTAAACCTCATGATAGACTGTGCCTGTACTAGTTTTGTTTTGCTTTAGTGTGAAAACATCTTTATGGCTCTAAGTTATGATCTATTGGATCATAGATGATATCATGAACACTGAAGTTTTCTTGTTTCTTCATTACATAGAACAAGTAGATTTCATATTGCCATGGGTGTGTTCAGTAATAGACCACAGAAGATGTCAAAATGTGGTAGGAGCATCGGTGACCCACAGGTTTTTGTTCTTACCGTGTTTTGTCTTCATCTATGATCTATTACTGAACAGAGGCATTTTAACATGGACTCTCTCAGGTGGACACCCTCAGCAGTGGCTCCAGCTGTCCACTGCATAGTATAGTTATAGAGTGTATGCACTTGACATCATGGCAGTCATATTGGTGTTCGAAAACAATGAAACAGCAGACATGTTGGTGTACCAAACCAATCCTGTGAGTCAACTCTTTTCTTATATAAACACTTTTTTTTGTTCCGATCAATAAATTTGCATGACTGCTGGAAGTGTGAGTGCATGTATGCTCTCTACAGGGAAACAAGTGCATTACAGGGGTCCTCACTTTACTGTTCGGCAGTTACCTTTTGCAGTTTTATCTCTCATCTGATTGGTCAGGAAACAATCAACATTTCAGAAATTTTCATGTTCATGGTTTTACAGGAAAGACAGTATGTAACAGAGTTAGTTGACTGCACTTGTAGTAACTTTTGAGCAGAGCTGTCTTGGATAAGTGTAAATATTTATTGAGTTCTGCAACCAGTTTACCAAACTCTCTATTTTCAGTACTTGGTCCTGAGAAAATATTTTTACATGTCCTTTCCTGCTGTTTGTCACAACACTTGCACTCTAGATCGTTCTTGGAGTAAGATGACCAGCCTTAAAAGTTGTTGGTCAGTTCACCACCTTGCAATTTGCTTATCTTACCAGTGTGTTACACCATGATAGTTAATAGAGGACTGGTTATGAAGCCCAGCAAACATCAAAGGACCAAACGAAGATGCCAAGATTTATATTAGAAGGTCCACAACAGTGCACAATCTTTTGTTTTGCTCTCATACACTATGCATGGATTATGTAACCAACATGAAATTATTGCTTAGTTCCTCAGTACGGAGTAAACAACTATTGTGTTTTATGCACCATCAAGGCCAAAAGAGAACAAAAACATACAACAACAAAAACTTTCTCAAGTTTCATAGCCATTCCCCTCCAGTAACCATGGTTACACTAAACTCCATAGTACCACTAGTCCAGTACATCTTACAACCCTAAGGAGTATTAAATTTATGGTACAATTATGCTCTGCACATCAAAAAGTTATTTTTTAAAAGATCAAAACAGCTTGTTGAGTACATTTGTACAAAGCACAGCCTATGACGCTTTCCTGACACCTTTTTCAACGACATTTCCACTCTTACAACGTAACAGCTACATTTAACACTAGATTATTCACAATATCCTTAATTATTTGTATGTTTTAGCTACTCTGGTGTTTTTACGAGATCTTTAAACTTTCTCCTCATGCTGATTACAAACATGGAAAAGTTGTTTGTACTGTTCAGTTTGTCCATCATCTCGGCAAGTCCTTTGACCTCTGGAATACAATCCTTCACTGTGAACATGAAATGCAAATTAAATCAAATTAACCCTAGAAGTAGAATGTAAGCTGAAATTTTCTACTTAACCATGTGATTCTGCAAGCCAGGCTAAAAAATACTTGCAGCCGCTACTTCAGTTTAGTTTCAATGTTTTTCCCTCAACTTATGATTTTTTTTTTTCAACATACAGACTGTGTGATGGTTATCACAGAGGAATAAAGAGCTGGTCACCAATAGGAAATTATTAAAACAAATTTTGTGAAAGTCATATTGATATTCAAGCAGATTCTCTCAACCTTAAAGTACAGAGAAAGGGTTGATAAAGGTAGGAAAAGTCTGCATACAAGCCAAGCAACCCTTCAGGGTTGACACCTATCTACACTTTCTATAGCATCAAGGTCAAGGTAAAGTCTGCGTATGAGCCAAGTGGCCCATCAGGCCAGAGCTTATCCTGGTTTCCTTGGCATGAAGCAACTAGGATTATTTCTACTCCCCCCTCGATGAGATGCTAGTCCATCACAGGGTTACCCCCAGCATTAAATTCGCCGGTACCCATTTATACACCTGGGTGGAGAGAGGCAATGTGAAAGTTAAGTGTTTTGCATCAAGCAACCTTAGTTATTCAACTCCTCTAGATGTTACTCCCCAGCATTGAATTCACCAGTACCTATCCATCACCTGCTAGGTGAAAAAGCATAAACATAAATAGCACATTTGTATTACCATTGTATTTGTCATGACTTGTAATGGCCACAGTGAAAACAAAAGGTCTCTCCTCATCCTTTGGGTCTATGCATTTGAACACAAACTGCAAGTGTTCCTCTAAGAATTGAAAAAGCAAATTAAGTTTGGGTGAGATGGTAGTAGCAAGGGCTATGCATAACAAACACTGAGAAGAAATGGCCCCAGCCAATTTTCTTTATATTTTTCACTTCTCTATGAGGATGATTACTATCCAAAGGAAATTTTCAGCCTGGACTAAAATTTCTGCCCAGTTAGGTGGGGAGAAGGATGAGATTTCAGAATGAAATTTCATCCAAGGGTCAAACTTTTGGTTTCATCATCACCTCAATCTGCTGCTTCCACAGACATCTGGACTGAGCTTAGTGGCCCATCGGAGCAGCACATAGCATGGATCTATGCTCTGCTGAAGCATGAAGTGATTAGTGATAGAAGTATGGCTAATGCCTGCATGGTTACCCCGGCATTAAAAGCATCCCCTATGCTCAGCACACAAACTCTAACTGTAAGCCCACAAATAAAAAATTGTAGAAAAACTTACTACATAAAAGTGCATGTATTTTACATGTATTTTTGTGATAAATCAACTTCAGATTGATTTGTATGATGGTAAATGGTGGGACTTTTTCCTTGAAAGCACAAAATTTTATAGCTGAGAATATATTGTTCCAGAACATATTCATACCTACCGTGTAGAAGATCACTGGAAATTTCAGTAGTGAGAGGTCTCAAAGACCAAAACATAACTTGCAAGCAGACATCTTGAGGAGGATACAGGCTTGCCGCACAACCATGGGAACCTATACCAAATCCCTGCCAGCCCCCACCCCCTCCATTTCTTGCATCATTTTCTCAACTTCTCTATGCCAGTTGGGGTTTTTAAGAAGTTTCAGTTCAAATTACAATATTTGTTTCCTGATATTTCAGTGTCCTCAATCAGCACAGTAGTGCAATTAAGACTTTGACACTTAAATAAAGTGATTTTTTTCCTTCCAAGCAGAAAACCAATTATTATTGGTCGACGGACAATCCTATATTTATTAAAAGCAAATGCATAAAACATGACCTACCATCCACCTTCTTGAAGGATAATCCCAGCCTTTCTTTGAAGTATTCTGTCCCTTTGGTAAATTGTTTGATCTTGTAAGAGGTGCTCTGTTCCTTGGCAGAAATTTCTGACAAAGGTAAGATGATTACTCTCTGATCAGTTTAGAATTCACAACGAAATCGTCAATTGAATAATGCTTGGTTTAAATGAGAAGTGTGAAGAGTGGACTACGTTGAAAACAGTGGTTTTCCTCCACACAGTAGGTGTTGGCTCACACAAAGGAAGAATTTTGGGGTATGCACATACAAATGAATTTTGGGCTTTCAGTGTTTTCTTAGATCAAATCTTCCCTTTTTTGGTGGGGGAGAGAAGAATTCTAAAGGGTAGTCATTTCTTCGAGTATCTACTCCTAGTATAAACCTACACAGCTAACAAGCTGATATTTACCTTCCTGTTGTTTCTGTAATCGACCTTCAGTTTGTTCAAAATGATTTTGGTTTTGATTTCTTTTCTCCACCAAGCGTCCCGCTGTTATCTGCAACTCTCGAAGCTCTTTTTTCCAGATTTGCAACTTCTTCAGCCCTCTGTCGTAGAACTGCAGTTAAAAAAAAAAGCTCTGATCATTTGAGGAATAACATTGAATTCTGAACACAACAAATCTGGTATTTTTGAAGCCGCATTTGTTACCTTCCAAATTTTTTTCACTTTGGAGATGATATTGATTAATTGTGTCCTCCAGATGCTTCATCTTCTCTTTGAGTTAGAAATAAAGAAGACAGTTAAGCTTAAATTTAGCTTGAAAAAACCTCCGTGATCAGAAACAAACAAGATTTCATAATACCTTTTCCTCCTATCAAAATGTTTTCGTGCTTTTCTTTATCCGTCAGGCGCGCTTTTCGAAAAGATTCCCCAGTCCATTCGTTAAGATATTTTTCTTGTACCTTCTTCAAGTTAAGGTCCAAGTTCTCCAATTCTTCAGTTGTCGTAGATCCCATTTTGACGTAGAATTATATTGGAGAGTGATCTTGCGATGAAAAGAACTTCTTCGCGGTTTTATTTCAATTTTTAATTCTAACCAATGACGTGGTCCAATTAGATCACGTGATATAAAGAAACCGCTGGATTTACTTACCGCTTTGCTTACAGTGGAGTTTACAACGAGGAGAAACATTGTAGTATTTTAAAAACTCCTCTGTGGTAAAACTGACGATAGATTTTCGTTCAAACTTTGTCCACTGAATATTTATCATATGAGAACCTCAATTTTGAAATAAAAACGGGCGATGCTCTCATTATGGAGCACTGTAAGCTCGATTACCAGCAACTGTTCGGGAAGGGCAGAGCAGACACGAGAGAACGGCGGAAATCGAGCCTAGGATTATTTAAGAACGCATTCCCAGTAATAATTGGAAAATCTTTGTGAGCCGAGATTCATGACAATCTGACATGCATTAACCTACAGTCAATACATTGTTTCTGACCCAAATAAGTGACCGGTCATTATTTACTAGAGGGGAGGGCAGGAGCCCATCACCCTAGGGGAGGGAGGGGGAAAAAAAGAAAAAATGGTTATTACAACACGGGGTATTCGTATTTGGCCACCCATCCAACTACTAGAAACATGTTGGTGTCCTTGTGGTATAGTGACTCTACGCTGAATGCAATTTTTTTAAATTTCTAAGATTAAAAAGAGAAAAAAAATCTCTGATACTGCATGGCTGGGAAGTAGAGAACAAAAAAATAGAGAAATATGAAAATGAGAACTATCACTTGCTTCGGTGATCAGACAAGCGGGAGTTTCCTTATAATTCGCTCGGTCTCGGACAAAGATAACTCCGTCTCACGGTACGGACCGATAACTTTGTGAATGTGAGTGTTTTCAACAGTGTTACATCTCCTCGTGTGCTCTCTTACCGTTGCGTTTTGCACTATTTCTTAACAATGCCAGTGGGCTTTAACTTACTAATTTAACCTTCGGATTGAAACCTCAAGTCGGTGGCATCAAAATTGTCACTGTTTAGAAACGATCCATTTTCCAAGTTGAGTGGCTCATAGCTACTTTGATTTGTCTGAATTCTCTTCCTCCTCTTCTAGCCCCTCCCCTTTATTTGCCTGCTACGTAGGCTAGTAGACACCGTCCTTAAAAGCGTATAATAGAGAGTTTAAGCATGACGGTTACGGCAGACGGCGGACGGCATAGGCCCGGGGGGGAGGGGTACTCCCTTATATGAGCTTAATGGGGACGTGCGGCCAGTCAGGGTATGTTTTTCGGGATTTTTTTCTTAAGGCGGGGGTACACCCGAAAGCCGTATTTTGGCTGGGTTTTATGTTTTTAATGCAAATATCTCGTTTACGTTTCAAGCAATCAAGAATCTCTATGCACATTTCACATATCTATGTTTTGGGTCTTTTTATAAATTTTTGGGGGATTTTTAGGTATATTTGGAGATAAATAGTTTTTCTCAAAGGATTAGTAACATTTATGGCAATAGGAAATTTGGAAGATTTGGTGTTGTTTTAAAATTAGAGTTTGAAGTTAAAAATAGGTAGATACACTCCAAACAGTTGCCCAACAACCTGGGGTGCCATTGTGCGGTCGGGCAACTGTCTGGTGGTGTTCCAAAATCCTTTTTTTTCCCTTTCAACCTCTCTTTAAACTTACCAAAATTTCACTTAAATTCGGGTTTACCCCCGCCTTAAATAGGGTATCGAATTTGTCATTTTTTGTCTTAATCAGGGTATCGATTCATCAGTTTTTGTCTTAAATGGGATATCTTTTCTTGGACGATAAATGGCAAAATTTTTACAAGCTCTTTTAAATTATTATTGTCTTTTGTTGACTTTGGCATTGATACCAGGTACATTAATTTCCACTGATTAATCAACAAGAAAGCTACACAATTTGTAACCGCAACTTTTAATCCATGTCTTAAACAGGGTATCAAAAATGGTAGGAAAATCAGCGATATTTGTCTTAAACAGGGTCAGGGTATGAGGGGCCGGGCCGCACCTCCCCACCCAGGAATATATCAAGTACCCCTCCCCCCCCCCCCGGGGGCATAGGTCACCTCTGATTTTCTATTCTTCTCTTGTAATCCTTAAATAACTCACACAAAAATAGAAAAGTGTCTCTTACTATTTACTGCAAATACAAATATTTGGATTCTACTGTACAGAGAGCTGAAGACAAACGGCAAAGCCATTTGCCGTACGGAGCGCTGACAGCAAGGCCTGAAACCGAGTTTTGTATGATCGCCCCAGTTAAGAAATTTGGCCGAGCGAGA
>JAHPZR010037957.1:87500-97500 GCA_019787425.1 Platygyra sinensis | reverse complement strand
CTTGCGAACAGAAAGTTAGAGGATGTAAATGCACGTAATAGCTTGTTGTATTCACTGTCACAATCGACGCCCCCGAGGTTTGTTTGCTTCGTAACTGCTCAAGAAGAAAGGTTAACTCAGCTGGAGACACTGAGTTCAAGCTGTGTCTGTTACTGGCTGTTCGTGTTTGTTTTGCATAATTTCGCGTTTTTATTTGTACAGTTGAACCCCTATTAAACGGCCATCCCTATTAGGCGGCCATTCATCAAAGTCCCGATAAGTGCTTTTCTAGGGTTTTGACTGTAGATGTTGTCATCACTATTAAACGGCGGCCACCCTCGGGTAAATGGAAAGTGGCCGCCTAAAAGGCGTTGGCTGTTTAATAAAGGTAAAAACAATAGAATTTAAGCACTCATCGGGACTTCGATTAATGGCCACTTAATAGAGCTGACCGCTCAATAGAGGTTCAACTCTATGTCCAATATAGGCTTTTTCCTGTTGCCTGTTGCAAATTTCTAAGGAAACGAAACAGTATTGTCAGGGCGATATCACGCGATCGCCTAACTTCTGAAAATACTTGCTAAGGGTTTTTAAACTGCTTATGTCAGTGTACTTTCACAACGAACTCACTTTTTACCGAATAAAATAATGTTTTTCTGTTTGAGACTCGATGTGGTACTTTTTAATGATTCTGTTTATTCAAGTATTGTTATACTCAAAATCCGCTTTCTTCCTGTTGCCTTTCGGTAGGAAACGAAACAGTAATAATTTATTTATTTATTTATTTATTTATTTATTTATTTATTTATTTATAGATTTGTACAATGTACATTCGAGAGAACAATAGGACACATAGTCCCCTACTAGAAAATAGTAATAAAATAAATAGTATTATGAGGCCGATCTCGCCATCCCGCAACTTGAAAACACTTGCTCAAAGTTAAAGCTTTGGCTTTCTCAGATCTTCTCAGAGGTTGGGTTCTGAGCTTCTTGAATGTTCAAGAACTTTAACAAAAGGACGACACTTTTCAGTTTAAAAAACAAGTTTCAACAGAAACTTCTGTCATCTTCAGTTATACAGTACAAAGCGATGGAATTTGAACTTGTAAGAAGTAGAAAAAGCTAATGTAATTAATAGTAACAACAGAATGAAGCGAAGCGTGAAAGTGTAAGAATTAAAGAGACAATTTTAGATTAACACAGTGTAATTGTTGATTCAAAAAGGGTTGCTCTTTCTGAATATCAATAGCTTCGTTTATCTTGAGTTAAAAAATAGCTGAGGCGTGTGCCGGCAAAACATGAAAAATATCTGCTGAACACAAGGCGCGACAATGTTCAGAATTTTGTAGATGTTGGAAAATGTGAGAGACTTTTTTAAATATCACTGGCAAATTGATCTTTCACGCGTGTGGAATCATGCCAGACCGCTTCGCCGACGCAACAGGCAGCCTGCACATATAAACTTGTAAACCACACGTGAACGGAGCCCGCCAGGGATAGGGTCTTTCACACCAAACATGTTAACGATTGTAATTTCAAGACCACTTTTCTATTTACACAATGAAATTATGTTTCGCTGTTTGAGAGCCTTCGTTGTTCTTTCTGAAAGAAATCATTTCCCGCTGTTGTGCAAGACGTGGTTGTTCACTGGGTCTGAAGGGATTGGTAACATGATGTCAATTTGTTAGGTTATCGTTTCAGCACAGGGGCCCACACAATCTGTCTGGGTAGCCGATGGTTATTTAACAAATAAAGAAGCCTAAGCCGTGTATTTCACTATGATAACACACGATGGTCGTTTGAGAACACCAGGGAAATGTAGAAAATACGAGCCGCCGGCGAGTGTTTTCTACATTTCTCGAGTGTTCTCAAATGACCGGAGTGTTTTATCACAGTGTAATACACGGCTTAGGCTTCTTCATTTGCTTTAAACTATAGATTTTGCGCGCGAAAAAAAATAAAACACGCTTTTTCTATGTTTTATACTCTGATAAAACATAGGTTTTTGACCAATCAGAGCGCGCTCAGGGTCCTATCTATATTTTAATTTATAGTAAATGTACTAGATGTACCGTTTGCCTCACCTATAGCCACATATCGCTAACTGTGTATGTAAATCAATGATAAATAAACGTTGAATTATCTTACCTGTGGTGTATAGTCGTCCTTTTGCCTCAAAAGCGGTTTTTTGAGCGATTTTGAATGAATTTGAGTTCGCCGTTGACTGTTCTAGACTGTTGTAGATGTGTGGTGAGCATATAATGGTAATACATTGATGAAGTTAAAAGAATATCTGGATTAGTCTGCGAATAGGCGGTATAAAAGGGAAAAGAAGTTTCCTCCCCGTTCTCCCAGCTGAGGTCAGACCCTTCCAGCCGGAGCCTGGGTATACGCCACATCTAGCGTAGATTTTTCACACGGCAGCCATTTTGCATGACAGGAAAAATGAAAATGTTTTGCATAAGAAAGAAAAATTCTTGCATAGGAAAAAGAATCTATTGTTTCTGCCATGCAAGACCTCTGTACGCCAAGGTTACCAATAAGCCAATTTTGGTGTGATAAAAATCTTACTTGGTTGCGAGACCGGCTTGACTGCGGAATAAAACAAGAATAATCTTCATTCCTTCTTCATTCACAATTTGGTCTAGTTTTTTCGTTTATTCCCCGAGCCTTTCCGCTGGGAAATTGATGGAGTCGAGTAGAATTAACGCAACGCAAAAACAATTTATTGTACAGGTGATAAGATACAAAATTTGAATATTATGAATAAGAAGCTGTAACCAATTGAACTCTATTAAACGATTTGCAATGTCATATACATTAGCACAAAATTTAAAGCGGTAATATCTAGCATTTAAAGACCGTTTCAGAGGTTTTCTATTTTATTTTTAACTATTTAATAAGTACATGCTGAGGCGACATTGAAACAAATTACTTTGATACTTTCTACGCTACTGGTTGTGCACCTCTATCTGGAAATTTGGCGTTCGACTGTGAAGAAGATTCATTCTTCCTGAAAAAAGGAAAATTCCGACAGTTGTTAGTTTTTTGTACACAAGTTTATAATGAAAACAACAAAATTGCTCTCGAAAACAAGGTTAAAAGAGCATTTATAACACAAACGGATTAAAAATTACTGAACCTTTTCAAAACATGCTCAAAGCTCGACCGACAAATGCGTTTTTCGCTACCGTCAATCAAATATTCGGCGGCTCCTCCCAGGTTCCGACGACTACCGAGGGTTGTTTTGTTGTCTGAAGTTTGCTCCACGATTTATTTCAGAGTTTTGCACTTAATTTACATATTGTTAACAATCAGTCTATAAATATTTCATAATATTAGTAACAGCAACACAGAAACAAAACATTACAATTAATACAAATTTAACTGCTGATCGTGTTCAAAGTAGCTAAGGCTTTCGGGTTGATCACTGTCCATTCTCTTCCCCAGTTCTCTCGCCGACCACGTGACTAAAGTAAGCGGAAGCTCTGGGGATAAGAATGGTTGCTGTCACGCTGAATTCACTGGCGTAGACAATAAGTTTATATAACTACACAAGAAAAAAAACACTGAAAAATGAATTATATAAATTGGCTTTGAGATTTGAGATTAGGATTATAAGGCCAAGTCAAAATACAAACAAACAATAACAAAAACATACAGGGATACTCCACATCAAAACATCTGATTTCTGATATCTTATTATTAGAAAGTTTTGTGTGTCACGCCCCAACCTGTCAAACCGAGGGTAAAATCCGACGGGGCGTTTCTCAAGATAGCTCTAAAACAATATTTCAATCACTTTAAAGTTACCGTAACTTAAATGCCTGACAGTCCAAAACTTTCACAGATTCATTCGACCACTGAAAAGTCTTATTCAAAACTCTTGACAGTACAGTAAAAGCCCATGGGTATTAAAACATAATGCATTATTTAAAGTCTGGCAAAATAGGTTATTGTATTTGGGTGCAGTTATTGGCAATTTTACGGTATTCTATGTTTTTCTGGAAATCAGTGCCGAGGTTTTCTAGCTAGGTGAAGAATTCCCTGAGCTTGAACATAATATAAAACCGCCATGCTCAATTAAAAATGTTGTCACAAGCTAAAACTCAGCCAAAAAATTCATGAACTGCAAAACCCAAAATGTCCTTGAGAACTCCTGGCATTTCTAAAAAAATCTTGCACTTAGCTAGGTTATATCGTCCAAGTTGTGGAGCAATTTCTGCGACTATCGGACATCTAAGTCAGTTTCATTTGAGACCATAAGCTTTTAATATAGTCGATCGACTTGATCATGCTAAGCATTTCGTTAGCATACCTGTAGTAGCTGTAGTTTCTGTAGTATTTGGTAGTACTGAGCTATAGTAGATGTGGTAGTTACGTGGTGCCTGAAGTAGCTGTAGACCTGTAGTAGCTATAGTCCCTGTAACACTTGATATGTAGTTGCTGTAGTATCTCGGTAGTAGCTGTAGAACACGTAATACCCGTAGAACCTGTAGTCGCCGTAGTATGTGTGGTAGCGATAGTATGTGTACTAGTATGTGTTGCTTTTCAATGACCATGTAGTAAAGCTTGTCTCTGTAGTGTAGTTCGATGTAGTTGTCACTTACTTGAAGTACCTGAAGTCAAGTAGCAACTGTAGTAGCTGCTGCATTAGTAGTTGCAGTAGTAGCTTTAGTACTTTTAGTACCAGTAGTAGCTGTACTACTGAGCTGTTGTGCCGGCTTTGCTGCCTGCAGTTAGTCTGGTTTTGCTGCCAGAACAGAGAGTTCTTGCAAGTACATTCAGTACATTCTACTGTATACTCAATTCTACAACTTTGCCAGTTACAAAGCCAGTGGCGTCCAGCTGAACGCGTTGTAGACGTCTAACTAGGTAATCAGGCTGAGATTACTAAGCACGCCATTATAGTCTATCTTAGGTAAAATTAAAGACTCTGCGAGTTGCCTACAAACATTACAAGACGCAATGTTTTAATTGAGAAGTCCTGAGAACACGCAAAGTGGTATAGCAACTAGATATTTAAAACTTGACGTTTTCCTTCCAACTCAGGTGCTGTATGTTAAAATTTTGGTTCCAACTCAGTTCCCAGGGAGACGGATGATAGTTATCCCCTTTAATTACTGTCCGTCAACAGTGAGGTCAACATGGAAATCGTCAAGATTGTGAACGTGAGTCAGCTGCGCAAAACAAACATATCTTGTATGTCATTGGCTGCCATAACAACGAATGGAAATCACTCAACTTGCGTTGACGCTGACTTGCGTGCAAATTTGATCTTGATCAAAAAGAGCGCAATTCGTCGCAAGTCAACGCAAATGCACTCAAACCATGGCCAGACGGAGTGGCAAGGAGGCCCAAGTTCTAATTGTCTATTATTTATTTCTCGAAAAATTAGCATACTCTATATTGCTAATCTTGCTAGTGGCCTAATCAGCCTCATCAACACGAGTATGAATAAAGTCATTGCTGTATTTCGAATAGCACGGAAGAGAAAGCCAGCGAAGTTCAAAGCACCTGACTATGTAAAGGACTTTTTACACACAAAAACTGACACAACTTATCGCCTACGCTCTCAAGACCGTAACCCGCTCTTCTCTGTTCCCAGAACCAAACACATGACATTTAACAAATTGACGTCAGTTTTTCATGCGTCTGTCCTGTTATTGATGATGAATTTCGTGATAACATTGCTCCAGCGGGCGGAATTTCGTGAACGCGGTTATCGTCAATCTCTCGCCCTTTTTACACTTTCATCAACGATTAATCAACGTAAGTTTATCTCTATTCACCTTCAGATGGCAAGGAAAGTCACCGTAAGTAAATTCAATAAAGTTTTTTGAAGTTGTGAGAGTTTGTTTGGCTCTTTATAGCTAGGCGCTGTAATGGTGCGTAATCCTGTGTGTGTCTCTCCGTACAACTTAAAGTTAAAACTGAGTCAATTTCAGTCAAGTTTACGTCTTGATCGTTGCTGTATTTGAGAGAATTTCTGTGGAGTACACTTGACGAATTTCCTCTGCAATCAACTTACGGTAGAAAAGGCTGATTTCGACATCATGTGTTCGAGTGATTCGCAACGATCAACAGAAATTGTTTTTACAGCACAACTTCAAACTTTTCATGAAATTTCACACAGAAAAAACACTTTTTGAGAACTTAACTGGTGAACTCAATGCAACTAACATAAGGTAGTTCGAAAAAAATATGTTCTTTAATAATTAAAAATTTTTCACCGAAGTGGAGGTAAATATCCTCTGACTTTCATCGACACTGAGGTGAATAATTGTTTTAGTATATACCACACAAGCTGAACCACTAGCGGCCAAAAGAGTAACTTTACTTGTGACAATGTACCGACTAAAGCCATTTTGTCTTTTTCGGCTGCTCGGAGGTGAATAGTACTTGGCTAATCACCTCCGAGCTAGCCAATCAGCGAGCGCGAAAAGTACTATTCACTTGTGTGGTATATACTAATCTGAGTGACTCACTCTTTCGCTTGTTAGATTTTTTACGAATGGTTTGTAAACGGCACGGAAGCTGATTCAGTATGACAAAAGTTGCGTAAACAAATCCACTTGTGAGCTAATTTACCACAGGAAAAAAAGATAAACACGTTATTGACTGGCTTTAATAGGGTCGGTGCGTGTAGTGAAAAACTGTAACCGCGGTCAGGACCTCCCAGCCGGCCAATAACATGTATTTCCGCTTCCGCCGGAAATGTGAGCGACAAAAAGCGTTTCTCATTGAGAGTTGGTTCTCTTTATCCTCCGAGCGCGCCATTCAAAGAGATTTCCCAGTCCTTTCGTTGAGAATTTCTTTTTGTACCCTCTTACCAGATTCATTTGTCGTAGATTCCTGATCTAGTAATCTTCCCGAGAAAATCTGAAATTTCGCGGTGTTATTTTAATTTTTCCTTTCAACCAATCAAGATTGCCGAGTACCTCACGTGATGTAGGGAAACCGCTGGACCATCTTATTGACGTCTTGGAGGTTTCAGCTCACCTGACTTTCCACTTTGCTTTCTTTTCCGGCTTTTGGAGACATCTTTTAGTTCTTCGATGACTTAAACTAATTATCTTCACCTTAGATGAGACATGGATAACTTTGTTTGTACCCATATGACACAGCTAGCTTCATTTTTCTGACGAACTGTCTGATATGAGCACGGGAAAGTGGCAAGTGTTGTGGTCTCCAAACCAACAGGACAAGTTCATCACCTATGGGAACGAAATATGTCTTTACAAAGTCACCAGATCGCAGGTAATATGGAAAATGATTTTTTTTAAAAATGGAATACCACACTTTGTAGCTGTGATTCACTTCCTTTAACAGTGGTATCTTACGTTAAGCGAGATGTGTCTAGACGGAACCAACACAAATTTGGGGAGGGGATGGTGGGTATGATAGGTCATACATCAATTTGTAGACAAGTGGCGATCAGTTCGTATCTTCTCTGTGCTATGCACGTGCACATGTGAATTCCAGAGTTGATCATCCTTTTAAAAGAGTATTGACTTAAAATAAATCAATCTCCCAAGAACAATATATAATTGGCAACTATCTGCACAAATGCATTGAGAGGCCTCCCTTGAAGCATTGTAAGTGTTCTATGAACACAACAATTTGAAATGGGATGATTTCAGCAGGAGTGCCCCCCTGTAGAGCCCTGTGATCATCCTATATCAAGGGGGGACATTGCTGGCCAGAAGAAGTCTCAAGTTTTACTTCATGTGAATTATATGTTGTCTCATCGTTAGTATAGGCCAAAGCAACCTCAGCTTTGCCTTTATTTTTTTTGCTATAAGGATAAGCCTTTTATAGCATCACTTGGTTAGGGGACTACAGCTCTGTCTGCTTCCCTTACTGTGGGCAGTCAGCCACTGTATGCAAGGGAGGTTGACAAGGCCAATTGAAATAAAACGTTTATAAATACAGCATTGAGGACTTGAGACAAATTCTGGATTTAATCTTCCTCCAAAGTTCTCTTTTTTTCACTCGATGTTCAATTCCAAAAATTGTGTGTGTCAGCTTAGTGGAAGGACATTAAAAATTCTGAGGAGAGCAGGGCAAATCTCAAAAGCTTAACCATGTGTTGGAATGTGTCAAGCTAAACACGAAAATCAGGAGGTGGGGTGGTGAGAGAAGGTATGGATAGGTCTTGATATTTTCTAGAACAACACAATTGACTAGTTTGTGTTCATACTTTTTTCTTCAGGACAATCCTCCAAAGGCTGCTGGTGGAAGAAGCCAAGGTATTGGTCTGTAGCTTAATTGTTACCTACTCCTTGTGACCTTAAAATAGCATTATTGTACAGATGCAGAGTGAAAAGCTTTTGTGATATAGAGGTTAATTATGAGGACAAATCAGTAAAACAACGTTAATTGTCTGTAGAATTTTAAACCAATATGTAGGTTGTTAGGCGAGGAGACCTCCCGAAACCACCAGGCTTATAGGTGTCTTGACCAAGCAGAATGAATGCAGTTTTTAGTCTTTGTTAATTCTGTTATAAAATATAATTTATTTTTCATTCTTTTTTTTTGATAGTGATTCAGCTATCTGATGATACTTATGCATCCCTTTTGTCTGTCATGGCTGATATACAATATCTCAAGGTATACAATGCTTATAAATGAAGTTGATCTAATTTTTCCTGCACTTTCCTAATGATGCCCCACACACACCTACAACCGTGGACATAACTAGTTGAAAAGAAGTCAGAAAAACACCTACATTACACTGTTATACTGACTTGAATCTAAAGTGGTGTTGAATAAGTGATAGTTATCCCCCCCTTTACACTGTTGTTTTGGATACCACTGTATTGCATCTCCTCATTTCCAGACAAAAACAACATTTACTGGGGTTTTGGGGAGGAGGTGCAACTTTAGTGTGGTTTGATCATATTATACTGAGCTCAATTAAAAGATTGAGAAAACTACATCTCAACAGTTTCCTTAAGGCTGTAGCTTTTTAGCAATCTTATCCTTCTTTAGAGTTCCTGAGTAATTTGCTGCTCATATTTTTTTGTGATGTAGTGCGTTGCATGGTACCCTAAATCTGAACCAGAGAACTTGTTAGCTGTTGGGCAAGCAAATGGCAGAGTTCTAGTAACATGGTAAGAATACACTATAAGTTGTGTGTATTCCTTGTGCATCTTCAGAGCTTTAAAGTGTTTCTTCTCAGACAGGACATTCATACTACCATATATCATGTTTAGTGTACAAAGCTGGAAATATAATCTACCAAATCTTGAAAGTGTTTTGGTAAATTATATGGTACAATGAAACCTGTACTTAAGCTGACACTAATCCTCTCCTGGTTATTTTTTCCTATATTTTTTGCTAACAAAATTGTAAAGAGAAGAGTCTTGTATAATTAAGTGTCTGGGAAGGATACACTAGTTATGGTATTACATTCAGGGAGTTTATTTTTTTGAAAAAAAGGTTGTGAAAGGTTATTTTCATGAAGAAGTCTGCATCCAAGCCTTCAGGCTGGCACTTGTTGACTGGTTTCAAAAGTATAAAGCACCTAGGAGTATCAATGCTCTGAAGAGCGGAAAACAAGTCCATTGCATGGTTAGCTGCATGGTTACCCCCAGCATTGAAATAGCTGATACCCATTTTTATACAATAACAAAATCAATGCGCGCGCTCTGATTGGTCAATCAGCTATGGTTTATTGTGCCGGTAAACCCATGGAAAAATCGCGCGTCTTCTCAATTATTATATAAAAG
Source organism: Platygyra sinensis (assembly GCA_019787425.1). Classification (NCBI taxonomy): domain Eukaryota; kingdom Metazoa; phylum Cnidaria; class Anthozoa; order Scleractinia; family Merulinidae; genus Platygyra; species Platygyra sinensis. The sequence continues at coordinate 87,787 of JAHPZR010037957.1, read as the reverse complement.
CAATAGACCACAAGTTTCTATGGTTTATAGGCTGATAAACCACTTGGGATGTTGGAAGAACACTCGGAGAATTCGTAAATCACTCGCCTGCGGCTCGTGATTTACAAATTCTTCTCGTGTTCTACCAACATCCCGCGTGGTTTATCAGCCTATAAACCATAGAAACTTGTGGTCTATTGCTTAAATATACCTCAGTGGAGAGAGCCACTATGAGAGTCAAGTGTCCTCCCTAAGAACACAATAGCATTGGCAGGGGCTTGAACCCAGGAGAATCAATCTTGAATCCT
>JAHPZR010037957.1:70000-82500 GCA_019787425.1 Platygyra sinensis | reverse complement strand
AGTGAAAGAAATAAGCCAGTTACCACGCATGCATTGTCCAGTTACACTTCATGGGAAGAATTTCTTACAGAGGACAACCAGAGTCCACACTGTAATACTAGTAATTGAAGGCTTCGGTGGAAAAAGGGCGTTAGGTTTTTTACTGAAAAGTGAACTTTGTCGAAAACGCTCCAAATTTCGCATGCAGTTTTGTTTCCGTGTGTCAAACAATGTTCTGCATGTTTTTTCCCTGAAGTTTGCTTCCTTTTTGAGATATTACGTATGCAAAAAAACACATTTTTCCAAGGGCATCCTCTGGGGACCTTTTGTTGAATGGAAAACAAAAGAAACCTTTTGTTTCGCTAAGCGATCAACTCACTATAATACCTTAAGCTCTTACTACTGCTTCGTTAGCACAAGCGGATGAGGCGCTGAACGGGCCAGATTCGAATTTGTTTTGCCGTGACGCCGGTTCGACATGAGGTCGCTCAATTTTTTTTTTCGCTCTGTTCCTTTTCTTTTTTCAAAAATGAAGATATCTATTTTAAAAAAAATGCGTATACAGCGAGAATCTGGAGAGATTTTTTTATACAGGTTATTGTGACGTGAGACAACACGTGAATTTCGATCAAGCGTCAAAGCAAAGAGAAGTGATGCATGATGCAGTACAGCTCTTTCGACTAATATCTTAAGCATTGTTTTTAAGTACCTTGTAGCCTGCCTGGTGGTTGATAGGCATCATAAAGCCTTGATAACCCGTAAGTCACCAGCATGTTTTAAAGAAGCAAAACGTGTTCTGTAACTTCCAACGCAACTGATATCAGCGGCAAGTCAGTTATCAGCGTTCGAAGTCAGGTCGATCCAGGCAGCAAAGTCCAAGAGCAGTTCTTGCCCAAGAATAAAACCCTGTCATGAGTTGTGGCCCATTTGCCAAGCGTTGCTAGCTTCAAAGTTTGGAAAATGAGAACTGCTTTTAGACTTATAAAATTTTTCTTGCATCATCCTCCATGTTTACCCGCACACGAGGTGTAACAGACCCTTCGCGGCATGCATTTCGATCACGTTCGGCAAGACAAGCCAAGACAAGACAAGACAAGACAAGACTCCGTAAATCACAATAATATTTAACTAATTACAGAGCGTGTTTTTTTTCCTTTTTTATTCCAACATAATAATGGCCAACAAGAAGCGATCGATTGATTCAAAACATAGATCTGTGATCCAGGTTGCGTTGATTTTACTTCAAATCGGCATGATTTGTAGTGTTTTAAACTTCTGGGATCAGGGGCCATGCAGATGTAAGGAGAGAGACCTGTACGTTGCACAGAAAGGTTAATCTGTTAATCTGTCAGCCCTACATTTTTAAGCTTATACGTTGCAGGCAGTTAAAATGAAATAGAGATAGTTGCTGGGACGCTTTAAAGTGAAATCAACATTTTACCTATTTAGGCCCGAAATCGACGTTTTCGAGTTTACGTGCTGGGTGAAATGAACAGCTTGCTGGATTTGAAGTGAAATCAACATCCTTGCCGTCATGCCTTAACGCGAAATCGCGTAAAGTGAACTGGCTGTAATTTGAGTGAAATTAACGTCTTTGCGGTCGCGTGATAACGTGAAATCACAATTTTAACGGTTTTAAAAACCTGAAATCAACCTTTTTTAAGGTTACATCTTGATTGTTCTCCTTGGCCTAACACTGCACTAACCCTAACGCGTCCTGACCTTAACTCTAACGTTATCCGAAGCGCTAACCCTAACAATGAAGCGCTAGCGGTAACCCTCGGCAATAACCCTCACCCTTCAACGCTAACTCTAGTTTCAAGCGGTAACACTAAACGTTAACTCTAAGCCTAACCTTGTTCCGTAACCCTAGTTTCAAGCGGTAACCCTAGTTTCAAGCGGTAGCCCTAAGCGTTAACTCTAAGCCTAACCTTGTTCCGTAACCCTAGTTTCAAGCGGTACCCCTAGTTTTAAGCGGTAACCCTAGTTTCAAGCCGTAGCCCTAAGCGTTAACTCTAAGCCTAACCTTGTTCCGTAACCCTTCAACGCTAGCCCTAGTTTCAAGCGGTAACCCTAACCCTAAGTAAAACCCTAAGGGTTTAAGTCCTTGCGGTGGCGTGATAATGTGAAATCAAAATTTTAAGTCTCTGTAAATGACCTGATATCAACATTGTCTAGCTTGCGCATTGCGGGAAATTAACATTTGGCTGTAATTTGAGTGAACCGAACGTCTTTGCGGTCGCACGTTAACGTGAAATAAAAGTTTTAACGGTTTTAACCTGACATCAACACTTTTTGAGGTTACACGTTGCAAAAGATCTATATTTTGCTGGATTTTAAGTGAAATTACCGTCTTTGCGGTCACGTGCTGACGTGACAACAAATACAGGGTTTTTTGCATACGTAATATCTGGAAAACGAAACAAACTTCAGCAAAAAAACATGCAGAACATTGTCTAACGCACCTAAACAAAACTGCATGCGAAATTTGGAGCGTTTTTGATAAATTTCATTTTTGAGTTAAAAACCTAACGCCCTTTTTCCACCGAAGCCTTCAATTGTTTATTTCCATGAGTATATCAAGACAAAGTGGGTGCTTGTATTTTATAGCTGTCTGGAGTCTAAAAAAAATAGTTAGTTTCCATGAAGTATTTTTAATGTGGTACTACAACCAAAAAAAAAACCAATTCTTTTTTTTCTTTGGATTTCAAAACTATGTTAACTAAACACTAATTGACCCAAGTTTTAAGTTCTGATTTTAAAAAGACTTCAATCTGTTTATTTTAACTGGAATTTTCTTATTTATTGGTCCACCATTACTACTAACTTTAAAATCTTTAGAGAGCTGGGTTGAGGAGAAAATGACATCAACGACTCGCTAGTTTAAGAATGCAATGCGTGTGTATGCGGCTGAATTAATATGCAGCATGGGAGTTTCGGGCTTTCAGACTTTTAAAACTGTGTTTTGCATATATAATAATTATAAATTGAGTTTATACACTGAAATCTTAAGCTAGTGAGTAAATGATGTCATTTTCTCTAGATCCAAACCTCTGAAGTCCTGTCGGTCATGTTTGAACATCAGTAATGGCAGACAGTGAAATCCAAAACTTACACTCAAAATGAACAGCCTTCGGATAAAACTCAAAGCTCAAAATTTTGCCAGTTAGGTGTTAAAAGTCCAGTAATACGGGCAACATTTTTCTTCAACTTGTCTCGCAACATTGTTGCGGTGCAAGTTGAAACCCTCTGTTGCGCGTATTACCGCTTTTATGTTCAACTTGTCTCACAGTAAAATACAGTGTTGCAAGTCTGTAAAATTTTACACGTATAATTGGTCAATCGTGTGGAAATAAGATGGCGCCTTCTTTCATATAATTTAGCTTTCTGACGAAGTTCCACTTCGACTTCTGGCCGTCTTTTTCTTTTCAATTTTCCGTGCCAGTGAAGTTTTCTCAGTATGAAGCTCAGTGTTGTGATTTTCCGACATTTTTTCCAAGTTTGCTGCTTGTATTGTTTTGAAGGGACAAACGAGGTGTTCCAAGGACTATGCCTTAGTAGCCCTCAAGGTCGTTTTTTAAAGGGCAAATTGATGACGTTCCGAGAGTTATTGGTCTATTTAGCATTCAGGCTTGTGCCCGGGCTGTTCTTCACTGCTCACCATGTTTCTATTTTATTTGCTGCACTTCACGACGGCCAATCACAAGGGTTAAATTCAAATTTGTTGCGAGACAAGTTGTAGCTTCAGTGGTAATAAGAGCAGCAAAACTGGAATTTGTTGCACAAAGTAGAACTCGAATCTACTTTGCGCAACACGTTGCCTCAACTTGCAACACTGTATTTTGTTGCGAGACAAGTTGGTCAAAATGTGGTAATACGCGCAACAATGTGTTTCAACTTGCAATGCAACAATGTTGTGAGACAAGTTGAAGAAAAATGTTTCCCGTATTACCGTACCTTAAGCGAACATGCTTTCAAAATATGAAGAAAAATGTAAATGATTTTTTGATCATAGTACCAGTTTAATTATTAAAGGTTGTTGCACATCCATTAAGCATTAGATCATAAGTTTTATATCTCCCATTTGGTTTATTTGTTGTCAGGTGTGAGAGATAGTGGGAATCAAGAAAAAAGGTTGGTGCTTAATTAACTTTTCGACTTTCAGTTCAACTCTGTGATCAACGACAATACCTTTGCTAAAACAGGTTCTCTTCAGAGTTTTTCTTGGCATTGATTTAAGGCCTTGTCTCTGGTACAAAGTTCAGAAAGATCCAATAAATAAACAATGTCCTCCATCTGACACAGACAAATGCTCTGATATTTGTCTGCAGACATTATCTGCTCTGAAAAGCGAACAATTTTCTGAGAGTTTGGCGTGAGGAAAACTGCAAGCTTTGGAGACCAGATAATGTCCAAGGACAAATACCTGAGCATATTTTTGCATTCCTGTTCTTTTGTTTTGGTTTCTTTCTTTTTTTGTCTTCTTCTTGACTTCTTTAATTGATGGTTTGTTAATAGTATATTTGGACTTTTGTAGAGTAATGTTATAATTAAATAAAGAAGAGTATTCTGAGTACTTTACTGTAGTATTTGGAAAAAATGTCAATGAATTTTAAGGAAGAATTGGTACTGTCAGTTAATAAGTTAAGTAAGTATTGTAAGTAAGGTATGATATTCAATTAAAAAATATATATTTTTGCACAAAATGGAGGCTACTGTGTTTGTTATCCATCAATTATTTTCATAACAAGTGAAAATTGGTAACACCTGCCAGTTTTAGCTGGGAATACAGTTAAAACCCGGAATAAAAGAACAAGTACATTAAGAACACTCAGGCTGAAAATCTGGTCCAAAAAATACCATATTTTTATACATAAACACATTCACCCTGAACAATGAAAATTGTTCTTATATAAAAGCAATTGGCTGCCAGTTAGATTAGAGTAACCTACTTGGGTACAGTACTAGGTAGGTCAATACATGTGCTAGACCATTGCATGCAAACAGTTTCTCAGCAGGTATGGGAATTTCCAGGGTACATTAACCCATTGACTCCTGGAACTTTTTGCCAAAAATGCGTTTTTTGGACATTTTGGTGGTTTTGAGGCTGGATCTTGGCCAAATTAGCTTTAATCTGGTCAAAAGTACATTCATAACATGACAGCTAGCCCTTTTTGCCACTAAAATGACGTTTTACGAACTTTTGGCTCGGGCATGCGCAGAAATCAAAATTTTGAGATTTTGGACAAGAAGGTGACCTACGTCTTTAGGCTTTTCGACTTTTGAATTTTTTTTTCCCCTTCCCTTTTTCTTTTTTTCTTTTCTTTTTGCTGCAGGGATTTACCTTTTACTGGGCTTGCTTGTGGTTAAAAAACTTCTTAGAAAGAGTCATCAAGGTGGCCAATTTTTACTGTGGAACAGCTAGGTGTAGTGGCAGGAAATTTTGCTCTGAGTTTTTCACTCATCTTTCTGAGCATTTTTGTGCATATCTCGGGCTCCGTTAGGCCGATCACTCTGATCTAGGCCTCATTGGAAAGATCTTTTCCTCCTGCAAAAGTTGAGTATAGATGATGCCAACTTTGGTCAAAAATGATGATGTCAGAAGTGGAAGAAAGGCCAAGGTTCATCACGGGCGGTTACAGGCGGCACAGGAGTCAATAGGTTAAGCAATTGTTTTTAGACTTGGCTAATTTATGTAACTAAATGACTGTTGCCTTCTGTCATTCAAATTCTTAATTTGTTGCAGACACAATAGCTGACATGAAATGCAATAAATAATTAATTAAAATGTTGTGCATGCACGTTAATTTCATCTGTTGGTAGTCTATGCAGTGTTAATTTTTAGAAACAATTTTAAGAACATCTTAAGAACATTTTCATGCTGATTTTGTAGAATACACCAGATATGTAAGAACAAAATCAGACTGAAGCCCCAAAACATGTTTATTTATGCGGCTTTTACTGTATCCAGTCATGTGCGCATTTAAACCAATCATGTGGGAGAAAATAATTATTTGATGGATTACATGTATAATGTGTAGGATGTGAACCATCAGTTAAAATGATAGTCAAGTTTATATGATAAGTCGCTTGACACTAGGCCAAAATATACCTGCTGGAATGAGAGTTAACTGCATATAGTCTTCTAGTTGTCATTTCTTTTTTGCTTTGAAAAAAAGCTGGCTTATATCAAATTATTCTTCACTTTGATTAGTTCTTACTGTTGATCTATTAAAGGACAGACCCATGGATGACATCATTTAATTCCGGTGTTTGTTTGTTGTATAAAACAAATGGATTCCTTGTTGCTATCAGTGACTCACTTGCCTAAGTGCTTGTGTGAGACGTTTTTCAATTTGTTCTCGACAACATTTTGATGTCGTCTGTGATCTGTTACTAAGCATTACTGAACAGACGCATGGCAACATGGAATTTATTTGTTAAATATATGGTGGACTGAAATAAACAGAAAGTGACCAATCTTAGCTGTCATTGTGTGCTCAAAATCTGAACACAGCTCAATTAAACAGACTTAAAAACAAGTATTAATTGATGGATTTTTCCCAATTGAAATGTGATATATGATGTTCCATTGATTAAAATAATTCAGCCTAAAAGAATTCACTCTTGATATCTAAAATGAAGTGTCTTCACATGCTTCTTGTAGACTTTCTGGAGTGACTGGTGGTAAACAGTCTCCCATCACAGTAGGAACAAGCTTTCAAGACCCATCAGCTGTAGGAAACAGACCTCTTGCTGAACTTTGTAAGCTGCGGTCATATTTGTTCACTTTGTAACTAAAATTTTACAATCTTTTGAGGAGAAGCCACAACAGCCTTGGCTGGTTTTTGTGCAGGTCCTCTATCCATCATCATCATCATCATTTTATTATCCTGGTCGAGGTGGAGAGGTTGGTTTTTGCAGAGGGAGGAAAACTGGAGAACCTGGAGAGAAAACCTCGGAGCAAAGATGAAAACCAACTCAACAAACTCAACTCACATACATGTGTATGGCTAAGGGCTGAAATCGAACCCAGGCCACATCGGTGGGAGGCGAGCACTCTCACCACTCCACCATCCCTGCTTCTATCAAAAATGCTGGGTTCAGATACCCCACCCCCCTGAGAATTTCCAATGACCTTCCATATTATTTTCTGAAACTGCACAATTTCCTATTACTCTAGTACCGTTTTCTTGTGTTGCTCCCTTCATCCTCCGGTGATTGAAAAGCATATTAAATGTATTACCTTTATTGATAGAGTGATGAATTGTACATAAAATTCAATTGATGAACAATCCCTGGATCTTCTGTTCCATGCATTTTTAGGTCTGCTAATTTTGAATTGTTTTGTTTGTTGTTTGTGTGCCTGCAGCTACTTCAGACCCGACTCTTTCACTAGCATGGTCTCCTAATGATCATAACAAATTATTTACTGGACAGGCACAGAAATTTCTGAGAGTTTTTGACATAAGAGGTGAGTACCATACATCTGTACAGATACTACTGACTTCATGTGAACCTGATCATGTTACTAACGCATGCTTGGATGCAGAGTCAGGATGCCACATTCTTACTAATTTTTGTGTTTACTAAATTTTCCAGTTTTTGTGTTTTGGGAAAGAAGTGCCTTGTGGACAGTTATAGTGTAAGAGCCTTTTCTTTTGCCCCAATCAAATTATGGAACTCAATACCAGAAGACATTAGAAAGTGAATACTATGGAAAATTTTTAAAACGTTTTTACAATACTTAAGAAATCAGTCTGTCATTTTTCTTAAGTAATTGGTTAGTTATTTTAGTGAATAGTTATTTGTTTTATTTCATTTAGTGTAAAGTTATTTTCTGTTATACCTGTTGAGTTGAGAAATGTGCCCTTCAACAATATAAATGTCATTAGTGTCATCATTATAACATTGTTATTACTTGCTCCTGAAGTAAATAAATACTTGTACCAGTATGAATTTTTCCAAGATAGTTATCAAGGTTTTGGATTCATCTATATTTACACTAAATGTATCAGTGTAATTTGACATAAATAATTATTTACTAAGCTACCTGTAACTGAAAAAACATCACTTCAAATATTAAAATTGAAGATTTGTTTTTTTCTGTCTGTCTAATATGATAAACAAGAATAATTATGTTTCCAGCTGCTTTTTTTACAGAATTATCTTTCTAAAAAAGCTGCACTTATATTGAAAATCTGCAATGGCGAACAAAATTTCTTCTAACTAATTAAGTGAATTACAGTAAAAACCCGCGTATAAGAACCTACAATTTTTGGGTTCAGGCTGAATGGGTTCTTATATTTTGGGGTAGCTTTTCTGAAGTCAGGCTGATTAGGTTCTTAGTAGGTTCTTATTTGTAGGAGTTGTCATAGTGATACCATTCAGAGAACTACTGTCATTTGTATTTTAAACAGCAAAAATGCCAAGCCTTGTTTTTTAAACAATAATAAATAAAGTATCATAGGCTACCATATTTACAGTATAATTTTATACAGTACATATTCTATACTCTGTATTTAAAAGATTTTCAATTTTGAAGTTTTTTCATCTACATACTGTATTAAACAAATAATTTTCATGGTATATTTCTCAGAAATTTCACAATTTCTAACAATTAAAATCCAGTATTTTGGCTATAAAATAATGTTTTTTTTGTATAAGAACCTATTTTTCTTTGCCAGGCTAAATAGGTTCTTATATATGTGGGTATTAAAATGCCCAATTTCAGCCTGTAGGTTCTTAAATCACTAGGTTCTTATACGCGGGTTTTTACTGTATGTGTTTTCAACTGATGTTTGAAATGGGTTTCTGTTGCCCTCTCCCTCATTCAATACAATGTTGTCACTCAGGAGAATTTGCAGGTAGAAATGTTTAACATTGTTGTTGGGTGAGTGAGAACTGAGTGTGTGTAGTTGTATTTGCACGTGACTATTTGTTTGGTCACAGTGTGTATAAAAGCACCCAAAGTTCAAATTTACCTCCAAGACTTTTTTCTGTAGACACCACTGGCCCTCAAAATGCAGCCGTTACAAAAGCAGTTTATGGTGTTTGTGTTGACCCACATGATGGACACCGAATTGCCTCATTTGCAGAAGTAAGTAATGGAGAGCAATCCCAATAACTATGTTGTTAACAATAATAACCCAAAGATTGCAAAAGAACTTTTATTTCTGAACATTTTTCAATATTGTTGGAAGGCTGGCAAGCACTTTAGAAAATTCTCCAAGGGTACTTTATTTGAAGGACAAAAGTAGGGCATTTAGTGTGCTTTCATTAAGGGCTGGACACTGGGTGAATTTGAGTAGTTGTGAGGATAGTTTTGCCTACTTGGTTTGACCTTCTAGAGGAAAGCTTTTCTTCTGTTACAAGTTCAGTTCAATCAGTTTTGCTGGCTGGTGAAAACCAGTTAACCTCCTACTGGAATTGTCAATGAAACTCCAGATCATTCCCACCATCTAAGTAAACAATGAATCACTTACCCAAGGGTAGAAGTACACTCGAACCTCTGATTGCGACCACCTCTCCTCAGCGACCAAAAGGTTTCCAAGTCCAATCACTATATCCCGGGGGGTGTACTTGACAAAGTTTAATACGGGGAGGCTCTGCCCGTAGGTCCAACCCCTAATACCCTTTTATGTATCATTTTGGCAGAAAAGTTACCCCTTCTTTATACCTTTTTTGAGTTATTTTTTTGTAAAAAAATACCTCTTAGTCGGCGCGTCGAGTATGTTATGGACGGGTCAATGGATCAGTGAGTGAGTCAGTGAGTGAGTCAGTGAGTGAGAGATGTATGTATATCACACCAATCAGATCGTATCTACTATAAACAGCCAATCAAATTTCTTGTTTTAAAGGTAAATGATATATGAGAAGATTTGATCCCGATACAGTTCAGAACGGCCATATTCATTCTTCTATAAAAGAGGAGAAAGTATTCATATATTGGGTTTACTTCGGCATTTTCATGAGCCTTGAGGTCTGAAACAGTGCTTGAGCTAGTTGTATGCAAATGAGTGAGATATTTTTTTTATTTTCAGTTACAAAGGTAACTTGATATTTTTGTTTTTCACAAGGAGTAAATTCAATTAGACGTCATGCATCGTTGCTTCTAGTTCTTAGGAAATGTTTTAGAGGAGACGGGACTATTTTGATTTAATTTTGAAAGAGTTCGAACGTTTACAATAGGTACAGGAAACGATTATTTTGTTGCATGCAAATATAGAGAGATATTTTTATTTTTTAGTTACAAAGCTAAGGGTAATTTGACACTTTTGTTTTTCACCAGGGAGTAAATTCAATTAGAGCTGATACATCGTCACCACTTGTTCCCACGAGATGCTTGCTATTTTTAGTTGCAAATGGTAACTTGACACTTTTGTTTTTCATATGGGAGCAAATCATTCCCACGAGATGCTTGCTACTTTTAGTTACAAATGGTAATTTGACACTTTTGTTTTTCATTTGACAGCAAATCGTTCACACAAGATGTTTTCTATTTTCAGTTAAAAATGGTAACTTGACACTTTTGTTTTTCATATCGGAGTAAATCAAATTAAACTGTCAACGTGTCAGAACGGTTTTTTTCTCTTTCTTTCTATTTTCGATGAAGAGGTGTTGTGTAAAAAGGGTAAACTTACGACTCTTATAATGCGATAAGGTCTGTTAACTTGAGTATTTTGAGCAAAAATTCCTCTTGGGGGTTGGAAGGGCTATGTGATCGATGAGTGAGGGAGTTATGCATGTGCGCGTGTCACACCAATCACGGTGTGGGTATCAAAGAACGAATCAAATTGCCTGTTAGAAAATAAGATGGTATCTACATTAATTTGGAGAGTATTGTACGTTGTTCACTCAAACATTTGATTGCTTACTATTTAGCTATCTTACCATTACCGATGTAACATGGTATGTTCATCATAAATTCCCAGTTTCTTTCTTGCTGTACATCGCAACCAAAAAAACTTAACTAAAGTTAATCATTACGGTAAACAGTTCTACAGTTCTGCTCCTGTCACAAAAAAATAACTCTTGCACGCTTTGCCTATGTTTTGAAAAAAGGTACCCCTTTCACATGCGTACTTTAGGAAGTCTTGTTCTCATTTTCATGTAGTGCTTAGTAAATAAACTGATACAGCCATAAAGGGTATCTATTCGAAATATTATAATTAAAGGCCCTTTTAAATACCTAAATGACTGATTTCGCTACCCTCTAGATACCTCAACTTATGAAATCCCCATGATATTATATACGTGAAGCCTGAAAAAGGTACCCCTTTCGGGCGGAGCCTCCCCATTTAGGCCATTATAAGGAGTACCCCCCCCCCCTCAGCACTATATTTGGAATCTCTTGTAAGCGACCACCTCTCGCAAGCATCCACAACCATTTTTAGTGCTAAATGTTTGAAATTTTGCTTTGTTTTTAACCACCGGTAAGTGACCAATTGACCAACTATAAGGAGGAAAATGGATAATAAGTTGTTGTAACATTATCGTATTCCTGGATAGCACAGGAGATGGAAATTGCTCAATGGGGAAATACTGTATAATTTTTTCTCGAACTTGACTTCATATATGAATAAAACATTTAGAACACGGGTAAGTTTCTGTAGTTTAACCGTATACTATAATTTGAGGCAAAATTTTGATACACTATGCAGTGTCTGATCTAGGATTTCACTTTTGGGGGACATTCTGTCCCAGTCAACAATTTTCTAGGGGACATTTCAGTTTTTTGGGGGACACACACTTCCTCGAGAGCGTTTTGATGATCCTGACTTTCTACGTGGCGAGTCAGTGTCAAAGTTCTGAAATTAGTGCAGTCAGAAGTGAAGGGATTTGCTTTGCTAGACTCGATGCAAATCGAACACAACATACCATTTGTGTTGTTGTATCGCAACCACTTGTATTTTTCCAACCAGATAGACTGAAAGTTTCTCCTTGCTGCTTTGGCTTTCAGTTCAACAAAAGGTTCATGTTCATCACTACCTTCGTCAACGTTGTCGGATCTGCAGGTTTCCGTTTGCGGTCTGGGTTCTTCTTTTTTGTTTTCTCGACCAAAGAATGATAATATTCGTTTCTGCTTTGACATTACAATAATAAAGCAGAACGACAGAAAAAACAACCGAAATAACACGTTGTGTTTCATCGATCAAGCGTGAAAAGTAAGGGGTTCGCAATGAGCACGTGCATTTTAATAAATTGACCCCCCTCTCAATGGATAATTCTACTTGTTCCCAGGAATCTCCACTCAGTCTCTGGCAGCCATTTTTCGTAAAACGCACATTGTTTTATATTGCCAATTCGATGAAACTTAAAATCACAAAGTGTTTTCCAAAAACTTAGGAAACGAAGGGAAATTGCAATTCAGTATCTGCAGATGTTTGCTGCGCCAAAATGGCCCACAAGACAAATATTTGGGGGACATCTTCTATCGAACTGCGCCAATCCTGCAATGGCGCGCTCTAGATCAGACACTGCTATGGTCTAAGCTCTTATAAACAACCACATCCCATGAG
>JAHPZR010037957.1:60000-67500 GCA_019787425.1 Platygyra sinensis | reverse complement strand
AGACACTTCATAAATGTAAAGAGGTGGTGACCACTTTGTTAACAAGCACTCACGTACTGCTACTTATTATCTACTGCGTTACTCAGTATCTACAGAATAGCTAGTGAATAGTGTAGTCAAACAGGGGACTCCACCTGTGATAGAACACTAGAAGATTTACACTTAAACTCAATAGAAATGCAGAAGATGTTTTGACTTCTTAAAATAATAAAGACAAAGGAATATGCACTCAACAATTCTTTTGTACACATCAAAAGCACTGTTAGCATATTATGATGATTTGTTTGCTATTATTTATTGTTGCAGCTTCTCCAGCTTATGGAGTTGGATATGAGACAGAACCTTCATTCATAGAAAGGAGTGTGAAACGTAAAATCTTGTTCTTGACATTATCAATAAGTCTTCGTAAGTCAGAATGATTTGGGACAATTTTTGTGGTCTGAGCATCCACATAACAGACATAAAAACAGAAATTTGTGAACCCTTGAAGACTGTGAAATATGCAAAATTCTTTTAAAGGATATGAGAAAAGTTTTTATCATGACAATTTACATACACCTCATGGACTATTTTTGTCTGATTTTTAAATACAAGAATGTGACTAGCTCATTATTTTAAACTATTGTGAACAGAGTCAAAGACTAAGAAAGGGTAATCAGATCTACAAATGCTATTCATTGTCTGTAATTTTTGTTGTGTTTGCGGCAAACCAAGAAAACGTCACAACCATATTGTAGGGTGCAGTTGAAATTATCAAAGGTTTGTAGCTATGATATGTGGAGGATTTTTCCTTTAGACTCAAAGAACCCCAGAGAATGCTTTCTATGGCCATTAAGTAATTATGGAAGGTCTGAATTGCCAAAAAGTACACCTAGCCTTGATTGTAGATCAATCTACACAAGAGAATTTTGGAGCATTAGTTGTGCATAGTCACTTGATGTGACATGATTTAGTGATGCTGAACTATCAGCTTTGTTGGTTTTAATTTTCCACATAAATACAGGATATGTTGTAGCCTTTCTAAGTACCTGTAGTAGTTAACCCTTCTAGCAAGACCAACCTCTCTCCTTCAAAAAAAGCTTTTAGCAGTGCTGTAATGCTCTAATATTAAAAGTTCTTTTTCACCTTTGATTTGGCTTACTGAATATCTACAATATGATTTACTCTTTCGCTTTATATGACAGCCTCAGGGAGAGCTGTATCTTCATTGTCATGGCATCCTTCTCAAGAAAATCACTTGCTTACAATTTCCCCATCAGGTGAGTGAAAACTATTGTACAAACCTTTAACTACACAGGTTTCCATTTGAGAAATGCATTTTTTCCTGCTTTGATGGTAATTCAGCTGATTTTAACATTTCTACTCTTGTGTTGGCCAAATCTGTTAATGAATCACAAATAACCAGAGATTTAAAACTTGAATGTGTGCTTGGCTTAGACACATTATTCTCACATGTTTCACTTACTCTGACTATTAAAGGGACACAGTCAGCGTGCACACATGTGCATTAGATACCATTTCATAGTTAATTTGCATGTAACGGAGACTTGATAAAGACTGTTTTTAATGATAATTTTACTCAAGCATCACCCTGACCAGCAATACACTGCAAGCCTCCTCGATGACCTCCAATGTGGTTGCAACATTGGCTATAGTGGACCTCGCTTTGCTAGGATAACACCAAACTTAAAATCAGCCCACCTTCACCCTGAAGCCATCCTGGCAGCTCTAGCCAAGGAAGTGTCAAACGGCCATACTGCAGGACCCTTCCTTTCACCACCCATCCCCAATCGGCAATGCTTCCCCCTCGGGGTGGTGCCCAAGAAGGATGGCACCTGGCGAATCATCATGGACCTCTCTTCCCCTCATGGTTCTTCGATTAACGATTTTATTCCTAAGGACGACTACACGTTACACTACGCTTCCTTCAATGAAGCTCTCACTCTGGTTGCACGTTATGGGCAGAAGGCCCTCATGGCCAAACTACATATTAAGCACGCATTCCGCCTTTGCCCAGTTCGCCTGGAGAACCATGAGCTTCTTGGCATCCACTGGCAGGGCAAATTCACCTTCCCTTTGGTCTGCGATCCTCCCCCAACCTTTTCAACCGTCTAGCTGACGCCTTTGAGTGGCTATTGAAGAACAATTATCGTATCCAGGACTTAATGCACTACCTTGATGACTACTTCACGGTCGGCCCAGCCAACTCATCCGCCTGTGCTCACAATGTCAAGACTATCCTCCACGTGGCCTCTCAGGTGGGCATACCTCTTGCCCCCAACAAACTTGAAGGACCCACCACACGCCTGGTGTTTCTGGGTATCTTGATAGACACCAACTGCGTGGAAACTTCTCTGCCTGATGATAAACTCCATGAGTTAATATCTGAACTCCAATCCTGGTCTACTTGCAACAAATGTCTCAAACGAGAACTTCTCTCTTTGATCGGCAAACTGAACTTTGCTTGTCGGATCATCCCCACAGGCCGCATTTTTCTGCACCGCCTTATTGACCTTTCCACTTCAGCACGCCTTCCACATCACCATGTCACCATGAATCGTGAAGCCCGTCGTGATATTGCCTGGTGGCTCAGGTTTCTTCCTTCTTGGAATGGCAGGGCGATGATACCTGATCCCTACTGGACCAAATCACCAGATTTGGACTCTTCACAGACGCCTCTGGCAGTCTTGGCTATGGCATCTTCTACAAGGGCCACTGGCTTGCCGATCCCTGGCCCCCCAAACTCAGGGACCGATCAATTCAGTGGCAAGAGCTCTATCCCATTGCCCTTGCATACCTTCTCTGGGGGCATCAGTGGTTGGGAAAGAAGCTCCTTTTTCACTGCGACAACCAAGCAGTAGTGGATATTTGTGCTTCTGGCACTTCCTGGGATCCCCTCATTATGCATCTTGTTCGTTCTATATTCTTTAGCGCTGCTACCAACCACTTGACAGTTCCTGTCACTCATATTGTTGGCACTTATAACTCCATTGCCAATTCCTTGTCTCGTCTGCAGATATCTTGGTTCCGTCGCCTTGCCCCAACAGCGGACTTAGGACCAACGCGGGTTCCCACGTCAGCAGCGACACTTTGGCACACCGCCTTGCCTTCCTCCAGTCTCGGGCTATCGCTGATTCCACCTGCCGCTCATATTAGGCAGGCATCCATAGATACTCTACCTTCTGTGCCTCCATGAACTGGCAAAGCTTCCCAGCCACAGAGACCACCCTACGTTTCTTTGCAGCCTACCTTGCTGACCAGGTCAGCTTCAAGACCATCAAGTTATACCTCACGGGAATTCGTTTTGCTCATACTGAAAACAGTCTGCCAGACCCGTTTCAGGAAGCTCTACTCTTTCGCCTTCTTTTGCGTGGTATCAAGCGCACCGTGGGCCTCTCTTCCCGTCAGAGGCTCCCTATCACAATGACTCTCCTTTGCCAGATTAAGGAGGAGCTAGCTAGAGCTTCCGACTTCCTCCCCTCTGACAAGTTGATGCTATGGTTTGCATTTACACTAGCCTTCTATGGCTTCCTTCGGTCCAGCGAATTCACGTCACCTATGGCAACTAAGTTCAATTCACAGGTGCATCTATGCTTCACTGATGTCTCCTTTACCTCTGAAGGCTGCCTCACATTGCACTTGAAGTCATCTAAGACTGACCCTTACCGTCAAGGGTGCTCACTCTTGATTGCGCCATCTCGCTGTTCCGTCTTTGCCGTGCAAGCCCTCAGGAAGTACCTGTCTCTGCATTCCGTAAGTGGTGCATCCCCACTCTACGTCTTCCAGTCTGGGGCCTACCTCACCTGAGCCTACCTCAACTCTTCGTACTCTCCTCTAACGTCTCAGTATCTCTACTGAGCTCTATGCAGCTCACAGCTTCAGGAACAGCACCGCTACTACAGCAGCCGAAGCTGGTCTGCCACCTTGGCTGATCCAAACACTGGGACGTTGGTCAAGCAACTGCTTCACCCTCTATATCCGAACTCCACCTTCTATCCTTCAGAAGGTTCCTGAGGTGCTGGCCTCATCACACCCTTCAGGACTGGGGGGATGGACCTCGCTACCCAGACCTCATAGTACCAGTAATTTCCCATAACCGCTTAGTTATGCTGGCAGTATTTGGGATAATTTTTTTTGGGTGCATACCTGCCACTTTCATTGCATGTAGCAGGCTGGGTAGGGCCATTACCCCACCTTAGCTTTCACTCACTCCCGGGTGGAGCATGCGCCTCACTCATTGGCTTATCCGTTACCTTGCAGGGTGTGTCGCTGCCACCCTTATTGCATTACTCACTTTTAGGGTGTGTTGCTGCCACCCTCATTGCATTACTCGTCATTAATAGGGTGTGTCGCTGCCACCTTCTTGCTTGTACTTTGCGGGGTGTGTTGCTGCCACCCCCCCTCCCCACCCATTTTATGCTAGGGTGCACCCAACAACCTGTAGTCCCATTTACTGCCAAACATTGTGTTCTCGTTGGTAGTTATGGTGTATGCTCAGCAACAGAGTTGTTAATGATAATTTTACTTGTAAAATGTAGTTAACTAATCGGAGCTTATTGCAACTTTCAATCTACTATCGTTTACAAGCATCTACGTCAGCACAAAAGCCATTGTGAACACTCTGATATGTCTTGAAGGACCTTTTGCGTGACATTGCATATGACAAGGACTGCCTTGTTCTATAATATACAACACAAACTGACCTTTGGGTCCTGGGCATCTTGATAAACAAGTCTCCATTGTTAGCGAACTGTAATCGATACCAAGGTACATATATATCCATTAGCTCGAAGTTGCATGCTCTATTGTTTTACATCGCTTGCACAATTTGTATTGTGTTCTTTAGTAGTTTACCTCGCTTTAGCTCTGTATTTTACCCCACCACACCCTTTACCCCATTTCAATAAAGCTGGACTACTGGCTTGGGTGCATACCTGCCACTTTCATTGCGTGTAGCAGGCTGGGTGGGACCATTACCCCACCTTAGCTTTCACTCACTCCCGGGTGGGGCATGCGCCTCACTCGTTGGCTCATCGGTTACCTTGCAGGGTGTGTTGCTGCCACCCTTATTGCATTACTCATCATTACTAGGATGTGTCGCTGCCACCCTTCTTGCTTGCACTTTGCAGGGTGTGTTGCCGCCACCACCCCCCCATTTTATGCTAGGGTGCACCCAACAACCTGTAGTCCTATTTATTGCCAAACATTGTGTTCTCTTTGGTAGTTACAATGTATGTTCAGCGACAGAGTTGTTAACCAGATGTGATAAAAATAATATCATAGGATGAGCAAAAGGACACTCAAAAACAGGTTTTTCATTAAACGATTGAAAGTCAAGCAAAACACTGCAAAAATTGAAGCGGATTTCTAGATGAACTTCAATTCCAGGTTGAGGTAAACTTTTTTCAAAGTGAGAAAAAACTAGTGTCAAGGTCAGTGAAGTCACAAAGCTGACTGTGTCCCTTTAATAATGATGATTGATGATAATCATTAATTAGCATGTCAACATTTTTGATATACTAATGATAATCATGAAATTGTTAATGTAAAGAACAATGCAGAACACACACAAAAGTAAATTACTGTGGGTGAAAATCTTTCCGACATAACACATCATCATGTGCTATATTTAAATATCTGACAGGATGGCGTGATTTACGGTTCTTTACATCAGAATGTTATATAATTCTCATTGACAGTTAAGCATATAATGTAAGAAGCAAGGCTTGTAAAATTCTCTGTTAGTACATGTAGCAGCTAACCACACCTTTAGACGAGATGAAATGAAATTCTATGCAGGGAAAGTAGTGACAAATTGCTCAACAAAACAGCTGAGTCAAGATGATATTCATACTTAGTATATTTGTTGTTATTGTTTTGCACCCTGTAATGAAAATTTTTCAGCCATGTAATCTAGATTAGTCTGAACTAGTTTTGCATCATAAGTATTAAATCAAACACTACACCTAAGCTCTATATCACTTTATTTACCTTACCTTTGCAGGACATGTACAAGACTGTACAATTTTTGAAAGAATATCAGTAGTGAGTAGGCTTTATTCATTCTATGTGTAGTCAAATGTAGTATACTTGTGTTATCACTTTTCCTTTATTATGGTCAATGTTTATTTTGATTAATTTCATTTGTTTATTATTCTTTTTTCTCTAGGCCTGGTCTCCTAGCTCTCACCTTACTTGGGGATGTGGAAAACATTTATTAGAATGTTCACAAAAGGTTATTGTTAACTTGATGTGTGTGATTGTTATGCCAGGCATATTCTCCCAAGGTCTGCTGGTTGTGAATGCTCAGCAGGGCATTCTTGCCAAACTTCACAATAAAGATCACATTCTCTAAACTTTTGCTTTGATCACAAAATATTGCATGACAAGCAAACTTGCAGAAATGGAAAAGGCATATCGAAAATAGCAAAGTTTGAGGCCCCTGGCATTAAAGACTAAGTTTATGTGACAATTTTAATTTTCAGAAAATTTAGAGGACGTCAACAAGAAAAGGTTGCAGGAAAGCAAGGTCTTTGTGCTCTTTTAAAAACTCAAACCATCATAAAATCTCATTCTTTAGTGACGAGGGCCTTAAACTTGGCCATTTTGATATCTTTGACATGCTTTTCCCATTTCTGGCATACTTTAAGTTATGGTCCATAATTTTATGAAAAGCAGGTTGTCACATAATGACCTAGCTATAAAATACCTATTAAGGTTATCGTATACCTTCAGATGTTGACCAAGACCCTTCTGATGAGTCTGATATCGACAAATTGTCAGACTCCTTGAGACCTATTGGTACATTCATAGTTGCTCTGCTGTGCTTTTTGTTGGTTTTTTTGCCCAGCTGCTTTAGTTCGTTTCTTGCATGCATATCTTTTTTTGTAATCTTGATATATTTTTAGTGATTTTAAGTTGTTTTCAAATCTATGATAAAAATGGCTGTGTAGCATAAATTACATAGGTTTTCTTATGCTAAATATACTATGCACTAGTCTTCTCCATTTTGCCAGACCAAAGTGGCAAGTGCCAAAAATCATCTCTCTGCCTTGAGCACATTGCAAAACACAAGGGTTTTTTTGGAGATTTGCGCATAAATTTCACCAGGTTAATGATAGTAAACTTTTCCTGCACTGACTGGTTAATTAACTAAGAACCCAGTTAAGGAATTTGTGGGCGGAGTTTATTTGCAAAGCAGGAGATTTTTTTGTTTTCTTGAATAAATTTTTCACTTGAAACAGACACTTCAAAGAGTTACAACTCAAAGGTAATAGTTTCGTTTGCCCTCAAATTTTAGGCAGTAGTTCGTTTGACATATAAGCAACAAAAATGTGTCTGCGAATTGTTTATTTTAAATTTTTTTTCCAAGAGTGATTTTTGTACTATCACTTCACATTTTTTAAATCCTTTTTCGAAAATGTTCTTTAACTTTTTACTGGGATTAGGTATGAGAAAATGCAGACACCTTCTTTTTAGTGCTTTCTGTCCCGAAACTGA
>JAHPZR010037957.1:40000-55000 GCA_019787425.1 Platygyra sinensis | reverse complement strand
TGCTTGGTGGCTGGTCAACTGAGTAGCCAATTCTTCACATCTGTATAATCCCACGAAAGTTGTATCAGTTGATTGCATGTCATAGGACTGTCAATCGAGAGGTAAACTTTTACTTCCAGCGAAAACGTGAAACTGCTATTTCTCCACCAATATTTAGTCTTTTTCAATATGTTTTGAAAAAAATTAGAGATCACACTTCGACCGATATTTTGACCCAAAAATTCAGATTTGAAGAAAATTATTGATCTGAAGGGTTTTAAGAAACATTTCTGTTTCTCTTTGATAGAAACAATCATAGCCCAAACTGTTTTTTTCCTTTTCTGTGTTGCCGACTGGTTACCTGATTTGTTGTTGTTGTTGTTGTTGTTGTTGTTGTTGTTTTACAGATAAATCTAAAAGCCTTAAATATGATGGCATCAAGTCTATAATTGGTGGAGAAAACAGTGCTGGAGGTATGTATGCCTTTTGTAGGTTGTGTTGCAGGTTGACTAAACCCACTACATGCTAACTGACCTGATTGGAAACTGAGCCTTTAAAGTTAGCAGCACGCCTGATGTTTTCTCGGAAAGGAGGTATCCATGGCAACCCTGGAAGGGGAACAACAGCTGAAGTGGTAGCTGACCAGCAGAGGCACACTGGCAAATAAGCCTTCTTTAGCGAATAGTTACTTTCTTAAGAACCAGCTAAACCAAAGAGGGAGGGGAAGGGATATGAATCCACAACTACTGTACACAATTGATTGACTGACTGACTGACTGACTGACTGACTGACTGACTGACTGACTGACTGACTGACTGACTGACTGACTGACTGACTGATTGATTGATTGAAGTAATAAGAATTAATGAATCTGCAAATTGAAAATCCTGATGGGCCACACCACAGGACACATAGTCCATAAGTAGTAAGATTGACATTGTAATACAATAATTATTTTAGCTACATATAGTATTTTTTTATGAAAAGATTACTTTTTAAATTATAATCATGTAATTTATTATTATCCTGCTTAACTTCCAAACATGAATTGTTGTGAGAGTATGTATTTTTACTTTTTTGGTATTGTTTAACAGCTGTTTGTGCTCGAAGCAAAGCTGACTTGTATCCAGAACAGCGTCTCATAGCTCCGGTGTATTTTAGTGATGAGAGGTAACATTTAAACTAGCTTACAAAATGGTTTTTAAGTGTCCTGTCAAATTTGTTTACAGGAAAATAGTTAGTGTGACACTGTTACTGTCCTAGTACGTGCTCTGATATAAAGTGCATCAGCATAGAAGCCTCCTGAAGTATCAAACTGCATGCAAGCCCCTTGCAATTTATCTGTAGTTTAAACCTTGGGTTCCAGACTTTCAAAAACAAATTTTAAATAGCTTGTTCCCTTGATAAATATGATATAAATGTGAGGAGAACTCAGAAAAACACCTGAGTCCCAGATGGGATTTGAACCTACGACCATACGTGATCTAGTCGGATGCTCTAACCACTGAGCTACTGGAGACTGTGGGGAGCAAGGGCCAATTTGTGTGTCTCAACTGGAACCACATCACGCGGCTACACAGCTAATTAATGGCTGGCACATAAGAACTCACTAACAGCATCATGACATTATATCATGTTGTTGTTGTTGTGTCATCTTTGGTAATATACTCACTTCAATGGAGGTTGGTTGGCTGCATCTTGATATGCTTTAATGCATGTGACAGCACGATGCTGTTAGTGAGTTCTTGTGTGCCAGTCATTACTTGGCTGTGTAGCTACATGATGCAGTTCCAGTAGAGACCCACAAATTAGAGTCTCCAGTACCTCAGTGGTAAGGGCATTCAACTAGATCACGGAGGATTGTCGGTTCAAATCCCATCTGGGACTCTTCCGCGTTCTCCTTACATTTATATCATGTTGTTGTTGTTTCATCTTTATTATACATTGATAAATAGAATTGATAATGATTGTTGTTTCTTCTTGCATTGTAGAAGGCTGGCTCTTTCTCTTTGTGGATGGGATTTTAAAAGTGCTGGAGTCCATTTGACAGAATATCTCAATGAGTAAGTTCAGACAAGGAAAACACGCAACAATAAAATGTATTACATGTTGTCACTAAAAGCAGGGTTCCCTAACCAGATCACTGGTTTCACTGTGAAGTACTTGTTAAAATTTAAATCCTTCTATATAATCACTGTTCATCTTTCCTAAACAATCAATGGTAATTGGGTTATGTTATAGCCACACTAAATTGATTAAAACCTCAAAACAATAGTTCACTAAGAGAGAAAAGTACTATACAGATAATTTCATTAATAAACCATAAAAAATGAGGATGGTTAAGGATAGAGAAGATTGACACGGATTTGTACAAATGACAAACTTAACAATTTCATGCTACTCTTTTTTTAAATTTAAATTTAATTTTTAATTCATTTTTTTATTTTTTATGCTAAATTTTTCAAGATGCACAAATTGCGAGGTAGCTCTTTTAAGACATAGTTAAACAAACAGTTATTTGGATTTGGACAGCCAGGCAATATTGACTGCACCTATCTTCAATTTATGAAAAATATGTGCAGCATTCATAAATTAAAATAATTAAACTATTTTGTAGTGATCAGTATGGAGAAGGGTGCCTTATCAACTCATAAGAGTTTAATCCAAATACCAGTCAGAAAGAGGATGAAATCTTAATATATTCAGACACATACACCTTATTCCAAAATGGCTGCTCTTTTAGTGTTCTTTTGTTTACTTGCAAATTAGCCCTTGTTTTCCCGTTCTCAAAATTCAAAAGAATATTCCCCTTTAAACAAGGCAACAAGGGCTAATTTGCAAGTAAAGTAGAGAATACTAAAATGGCAGCCATTTTGGAATAAGGCTTATGAAGTTTGCTGAAATGTTACTGAAGGTACATGTACTAAAAATTTTGCCATATTTTTAATAAGTATTTGCATATTGCTTGGCAATTTTAGCAAGATATATTTTAATTTAAATTGCTATTTGATTTCTACATTTTTAAGATTATTAAGGCTCCCTAATCACCATACTGGAAAATAGAGATTGATTCTGCAGTTTTTAAGAAACTTGCATATTAAATGAATTGAGCTTGTCACTAACAATTTAAGATCAAGATGTGATTTTTGTGTTTTAAGAAATGCATGTAGTCTGACAGCATTATAATTACATTTTTGTATAGAGTGGTTTTCACTTGAGTGTCGTAAAACCAAAACCAAAGTAATTATTGTAACCAATCACAAGGGACACAGATAATAC
Source organism: Platygyra sinensis (assembly GCA_019787425.1). Classification (NCBI taxonomy): domain Eukaryota; kingdom Metazoa; phylum Cnidaria; class Anthozoa; order Scleractinia; family Merulinidae; genus Platygyra; species Platygyra sinensis. Next base: position 51,741 of record JAHPZR010037957.1, on the reverse strand, counting down.
AGTGAACCAATCAAAACTGGAAGTAATTACAGGTAGCTGATGCAAACTGAGGGAAAATGCATGCAAACTAGTCATGATTGGTTTTGGTTTTATTTCTGATTGGATGAAAAAGTGGCGCGAATCTTTTAAGCCAATCATGTGGCATATGTAGAAAGTGCCAAACCAATTACTTTTCGACACTTGAATGAAAACCACTCTATAAGGTTTTCATAATTAATGGTAAACATACTGATCTTTTCTCGTTGCGTGTCTGTTTTAAACAGGCTGCAGGCAGCTGGACAGTATGAGAGAGCTGCAGCAGTGGCACTTTTCAACAGCAAGATTCGAGAAGCTATTGAAATACTAAGCTCACAGAAAGCAAATAAAAGTACAGGAGGTAAAGGTGAGGCGTTGTTTTACTATCATGAAAAATTATTTTAGTGCCATGATGACACTAAATTAAAACTGTCCTAATTAAAACTGAAATTCCCAGTTTTTGTCTCAACCAAGGACCATCTACTCCAGCCAATATAATGATGAGAGTTACAACAATATCAGAACAAAGTCTGTTCCAAGTAGGACCCTCTGTCCCACTTTGAAGGATTGAAAGTGAGGATATTTGGTTTTTGATGGAAAGAGGCTGGAGCCAAGAGAGTTACCATGGCAATAACACTATGGGTGTCATTTGATTTCTTTTGTGTTGTACATATTTGTGCCCAGTTTGCAGACCACCGCTTCAACATTTCAAGAGATATTCTTTTTTCAGTATTTTACCATTTTATTTGCAAACCTTATGTCATCACTTTCTAATTTGCATAATACAAAAAAGATATTTAAAATAGTGAAACATCATTCTTTTGTATTTTAAAAAGTCTTAATTTAAGGTACAAGCAAATAGTTTATGCAGCCTGTCAGAATGTTAGGGAGCAACCTGTGATGGACAAGGCTCGAGTATAAATAAAGTTTTCAGTTCAGTTCAGGCTAGCATCCTGTCCCTCTAAGAAACAATTCTCTAAGCTGTTTCATTCTAAAGAATTCAAAGCCGAGACCTATGATGCACTTAGGCTTAAAAGGCATCACTACTCTTGCATACAGTGGAATCCTGATTTTTAAATTGTCATTTTTATTGTTCCCATGACTAAAAAGTCTTGATAGTATATATTTACCCAGTCCTCAGAGACCCAGGCGCAATCAGTAGGGAAGAGGGAAATTGCAAACAATGGGGAAAACTTTGGTACAACTTTCTTTTTCTGTATTTTTTCCTCTTTTGTTTGTTTTATACTTTCCCTCACCCCCACTGATTGTCCCTGGGCCTCTGAGGATGAATTTACTCTTAAATTTTCTACATGTAGTCTCTTGATTTTTCAAGCCAATTTCCATTTCTCTTGGTGGTTCCAAACAATCAGGATTCTGCTTCAGGACAGGATGGAAAACGCGTGCACTATAAGTACCTCCGGTTGTCCCATACAAATCCTTAGAAAACTTTCCTAAGGCTTTGTATGGGACCCCAGGAGGTACTTACAGTGCACGAGTTTTCCGTCCTGTCATGATGTAATATAACACCTTTTTGCAATTTACTTTTACACTAGTCGTTCTGTGTCTGATCCTATATAATTATATTTTGTTTTGTCAGGTACAACACTGAATGTGGTTGCCATGGCTCTGTCAGGTTATACAGAAGATAAGAAGACTCTCTGGCGAGATATGTGCAGGTCATTATGTGGTCAGGTGAGATAATCATTGCAACATTAGCTGATTACTGGAAATCCCTAAAAAATGATTAGTTATTTTCTTCATTTTTCAAGAATTTTAGGCTAAAATCACTTTTGCTTGAAAGTGGAACATCGGGCAGAATGCTTGGACATCATTAATTATTCATAACCACTGAAGCGGGGAAATTTGAATGTGAGCGCCGCTCATTAGCCCAGAATAAGAGAAGAAAGAGCCGAAATCAGCCAACCGGCGTTAATAAAACTCGCCTCCCAGATTTACAGAAGCAACAACTTAAAAACCCAAGAGCGGGCTTTTGAAGAGGAAGGGTTAATCTTTCATTTGCACATAAAAGGAAGAAGTTTTACAAAGTGTAAGGCCTATCCCTTTAACCTTGAAAATGACGAAAAAACGGGTATTTTTTGTATGGAAGCCAAATTCCAGAGCGATTTTCTGAAAACTCAAACTACCTTCCAAAAACCCAAGAGCGGGAAATGGAAGATGGATCTTTCTTAAAACAGAATCCGTTTTGATTTTGAAAATTGGTGAAGGATAACCACTATCCCTTTCAGTTCTAAAATTTTAAGTCGGAGTTCCGTTCGAAAATGGCGCTGATGCCATTGTTTTCAGCCCATGACTGAATAACAATGGTTGCCAATACGAAACAAAAGCCTATTCAAGAAAATCATTTACATGCATTTAATTTAGCAATTCGATTCGGCGCATGTAAAATCCGACGTTTAAATCGGGCCTTAGTCTTTGCGATCAAAAGTCGCCGGTGATCGAAATACGCTTGTAATTCGAAATGAACTGGAAATTTCTTAAAGTAAAGTAAGATTAGGTAAATTAAAAAGTAAAGTGAAGTAAGACATATGAACTCCAGCAGGTCGGGCATGTCTAAAATCTACTAACAAAACCAAGGTCGATCGTTTATTTGTGTTTGTTTCTGTTCGGTAATCGAGCAAAATCGAATATTTTATTTACTGTGATTGATCTTGATCGTTTGATAATCAAACATTCGACTGAACTCGATAATCGACCGTTAGGCACCCGAACGATTGGTGTGAGCTTGGGCTCGATTACCGAACAATTCGATTCGATTTGCCGGGATCAAACATCGATCGCCATGTTAGCTAGTGTTTGGGTTCGCTTAGGACGTAACGAAAGAGAAAACTTGTCTATTCAAACAAAGTAAGAAACAAAAGCGGTTTGTGCTAAACGAAACAAAAGGAGTAACAATAGCGCACTGGTTTCATTGTTTAGTTTGCCGCCTAATGAGCATTGCCGTGCGTTCATAGCAACCAATGAATAAGCTTCTTTTGGGTGCTATGAATAATAACAAGCGTTATAACAGACCTTTCCAACTGCAAGTAAATGTCCCGAGAACAATAGGCATTCTTCGCGATGAACTGTACAGTAGTTTCTCAGAAAACTGCACAGTGTGTCATTTGCTTTTATTGTTGTTTTACAGATAATTGAACATGCAATGTGCATGTACACCTTAAAGTTGGTGTTTTGTGTAGTAAGAAATGCATTTAGTCTTGACAGCATTGTACATATTGGAAATTCTGTCCTGTGATATTGGTGGTTGTATAAAAATAAATGTACCATACATGTTAAGTAGTTGTGGCATAATTAATTCTCTTGTTTTCAACTTCAGGATGTGTAACATGGTTGTCTAATTGTTACACCAGTGGCTTGAATCATGCCAGATTAAGTTTCTTCTTCCACAGCACACTGTTAAAACCATAACTTAAGTATTTGTCTGCGTATGCGCACTGGCAATATCTAGCACATGCTCAGTTACATTTTGCTTATGTTACTGTTCTAAAACAATGGCATGTATGCATTCCACTGGAGGTGTGATAGCAGTCTAGGGTCATTCTTGGTTATCACCTCAAGCAAATCTCGCCCTTCTTCCATGCTAACCAAGATCACACATGGATGCATTCAAAACTCAACAGTGCATGCTGCATCATCAAGCACTGTTTAACCCTTTAGTGCCCAAGGGGTCTCCCTTTGACAAGTAAAATCGTCTGGCGTTAGACAGAGTAAAATCTATAAGTCACTATTGGGCATTAAAGGGTTAACTAGGGTAACCTTACTGGGTACTTCTGTGATGAACTAGCTTTTCATCCAAAAGAAGTAACAACCCTTATAGTTCTTGTCATGTCTGTTCTGGAACCCAGGATTATAGGTTATGTTAGACCAATGTATAATAAAAGTGAAGAACAGCTCCTAGAGAAATCCGTGATCCAACTACAGGGTTGTCAGTAGGTTTTTGAGTAGCAGGTTCCATCCAAGAAGTGGGCAGCTATTTCCATTCTATTTCTCCAATATCACGCTCAGAACTGACCTACTAACATTCGGAGTAACCGGCGCAGTATTCAAAATAGCTGGTGAAATGGGCCGGTTGCCGGCTTATTTTGACAACCCTGCAAATATCACCTGAGAAATGTCCAGTTGTGGCCGACATTCAACTGATAAAAGGCTTAGTTCAATAAGAATTGCTGTGGGTTCTTTAATTTATAGGTGCTCATTAAGGGTGTTAGTAAATAAGCTTGAAGCAGTCTTGCAATTTTGTCTTGCTGTAATTTAAGTTCATGTAATTATTTATATTGTAGATGGAGAACCCTTACCTTCGATCAGCATTTGCTTTTCTAACCACAGAATCCGATCACTTTGAGAGCATTTTGGTGAGTGAGTTTCTGCCTGTCTTCTCTGTCTTTTTTTTATCATATCATCCATACTGATTCAATTGCATCAAAGCTTATAAGCACCACATCCTACACAAAGCAAGATGCAGCACATAAAAAAGCAATCCTCAGTGCCCGAGAAACTTCCCTGAGAAACACTAATCTTTGAACACATTTACTCACCAATCAGTGACAAGATCATGTTTGTTTGTAGTAGTTCTGCATGATAGAGTTTCCCTTCTATTTCTGCTTGATGAGAGATGAGAGAGAACCTCTGCCCTCAACTGCTTGATCATTTGATCAGCTGCTGTCCATAATCAGAAATGAAGCAGTTAAAAAGTTTTAACCAACTTGCACATGTCAGATAGGGTTCAAAACACTGTGACAATATCTACAGCTGTAATACCCTGTGGTTGGCTACAAACTTACCATTGGCTAAACAAGCTAAGATTATTTCTAAAGATCCAAAACTTTTGTAAATGTCTTAATATTTCTTTAATTTGTTATGAATGTCTAAATATCCCAAAAAGTATCCAAATTTTTGTGGAGAGGCCTATCTCTTACCAAACAGAAAGAAAAAGTAATATCTGTCACAGGGTAGTAGTACCAGGTATTCATCAGTGGTGGTACAAATTATTAAATGCCAGCATGTGTTTTCATTAAGGCTGAGAAAGGAATTGAAATTGAGGACAGAGTAGCTTTTGCATGCAAGTACCTTCCTGACAATAAGGTAAGTTAACCTTGTTAAGAACAATCACATAGCTTCATGCAAATTATCACCTCAAGATATCAGTAACAGGTAAATAAGTGGATAACATTAGAGAAATAAAAACCTTGGATCAGCACAGGACTGGAGAATGGAACTGCTTGCCTTAAATGTCACAACTTCTGTCAAAGAGCTATACTTAGTTGATACATAAAAAACACTTGAGGTGATAAAAAAACTGTGTTACAGCACCGAAACCATTTTATTTCCAGTTTCAAGTTCCAAGTTAAGGCTGCAGCCTACCTACTGCCTAGAAAAACCTTGAGCAAATAACAAGTTTTGTTAGCTACATTTATAAAGACCATAAATTAACAATGATTATTGGAATTTCTTTGTAAGTTTTTTTACTTTCTTCATTAGTAAAAGAGACAATCTACTTGTCACTGTATGTTCTTGTCATTTCATGATGACCTCTTTCAGTACCATATTTTGATAGTGGATCTCCATTCCGTTTGAAAAATTAATGTTTATTCTTACTGGCTATTGGATATTTCAGTTAAATCAATTCCTTGAAACTTTGTCCACAAAGTTGAGTAATGCTGGTGATTTAGATGGCATTCTCCTCACAGGTGATGATTGTGTTTCTATGTGGTTTGTTATTTGTAAAACAATTAGCATAAAGACTTGTTGTGCTGATAGGCAGTATTCCCAGGCAACAATTAAGGTGGCTCAAAACACTTTCCAGCACTTTCCAAGACGTAGATTTTGATGGGCCATTATAACCACTCTTTATCAGTTGATGCTACAATTATGGTATCAAAAAACTGCCCAATCATTGGTGATCATGTTGGTATTATTTTCGTGCCACAGTAGGTTACCATAGCAACACTATAACCTGCTAAAAACACCCTTAATTTCAGCTTTAAGCGCTTTTAACTCAAAAACGAGCTCGGTGACCCCCATTTTTTATTATCGAATTGTAATCAGCATGATAAGATGCAACTTTTTGCAGAGTTTAAAAAAATTCTATGAAGGGGGTTCAGAGCCACCTTAAATTTTCGAAAATTTTACTAGCAAACAAGTGCCTTTCAGACAGATAGGCCTAGAATTTGTTTCTGCACTTGGTGACAAAATATGTAGAGGTTACCAGTAACAAGAGAAAATACATTATCCACAAAGACTCTGAAGCCCAATGAGACTATTCCTTGCTTACATTTTGCATTTCTGTTGATGACAGTTGTTTTGACAAAATTATTTCTGCCTTTACTTTTTTACCAGGAATTTCATCTGATGGAATTAATTTGCTGGAGAAGTATGTAAATGAGGTAAATATATTCATTTGTTTCTTTCTCGTTGAATAATTTTCTTTATAAAATATTTAAGACAATACGTGCATTTTCATTGGTCGATAGGCGTTTAGATGAGAGTATGCAAACACGGTTGACATGTCACGCTTTCTGTGTTTCCCCGGCACAATTTTAAACCATTTCAAAGCCAGTAGTTCAACTCTCAAGTACAAATATATAGGAATTCAAATAAAGAAAACTTTTCCAAGTTTTGATTTGGGAATTGACTATCTCTTTCTCTCTGACCCGTGGAAAGTAAGCAAAAGAAAGAAGAACAACAGCGCTTTGCATGTCTCGATGTTAGTGAGCTAGACGACCTCGTTGAGGGGGCTCAAGCAAAGACAACAAAATCATATGCAACAAAATACGCAGTAAACGTTTTTCAAGGTAATTTTTGCATTTAATTACTACAATAAAATTCTCAAAATCACATGTTTTTTCAAAAATGATGTGCAATAAAATTAAATGCCAACTATATGCTACAGTCTGTGAATGCAAAATCTGTTCAAATCAAATTTTACATGGCCGATCGGTTGCCGTGTTTTGGCTGTTAGATGTTCAAAATATGACCATTAAAACTTGGAAAAATGTACCAGACAGCTCACCAGACTGATGGATTTAATGCCCTTCGACTTAACTGCATTAACTCAACCTTGCCTGCTTGTGCTATGATTCCAAACCAGGAAAACTTCACAAGGCACGATGAGCGATTCAACTTCTCAACCATCGTCTCGGGCTGCCAAATCGGGCAAGTTTGCATTACTTTCAAGAGCGATCAAGCACAGTGATTTCATCTTGCAGTTCTTTCCTTACAGAGTCGTAAATCTTTTGAACATTAATTTTCTTCTGTTTTCACCGAACTTTAGGCATTTTTCCCAAAGATTTAGAAGGATTCAAAGCTGATATCGCTTTCATTTCCACGGCGCTCGCTTGCTCGCTGCCAGTCGCTGGTGATATTGCCACAAATTTTGATTTTTGTAACACGAAATTTCATTGGATCATGCGTTATCAGATACGCATTTTGATTGGTTAGTAGGAAAGATGATTGTCTAGAGCGTGTATTGAGAAAAGCTTTTTGGATCAACTTAGAAGTTAATAAACAAAATTTCTCTTCATTTGTCGAATTAATTTTGGAAAATATTTTATAAAAGCAATAGAAAACTCTTTTCCTGTGTTTGCATAGCCTGATATAAACACGAGAGAGGTTGGGAGAATTCTCAATAGTTATGCAAACCCTCGACTGCGTCTCTGGTTTGCATAACTGTCTCGAATTCTCCCAACCCCTCTCGTGTTTATATCAGGCTATGCAAACACGGAAAACGTTTTCTATTGCTTAATTATAAAATATTTAAGACAGTACGCATATTTCCATTGGTCGATAGGCGTGTTTAGATGAGAGTATGCAAACACGGTTGACACGTCACGCTTTCTCTTAAATGTAGCCAGTGCGCTATGAGTGGAACACTAATAAAATTAACGCTTATTGCTCTCTTACACAAGAAAATCAAAGTTTACGTTCATAAAGGTAATTAATATCCTACACATGTGTACTACTTACCTTTATATAGAGAATAGCTTTTTGTGGCAATTAAGTACTTTAACCCATTGACTCCTGGAACGTTTTGCCAAAAATGCATTTTTTGGACATTTTAGTGGTTTTGAGGCTGGATCTCGGCCAACTTAGCTTTAATCTGGTCGAAAATGCATTTGTAGCACGACAGCTGGCCCTTCTTGCCACTAAAATCGCGTTTTAGGAACTTTGGGCCGGTGTATGCGCAGAAATCAAAATTTTGAGAGAGTTTTTGGACGAGAAGGTGGCCTACGTCTTTAGGCTTTTCGATTTTTGATGTTTTTTTTTTCCTTTCCTTTTTCTCCATTTCTTTTCTTTTCGCTTAAGGGATTGACCTTTTACTGGGCTTGCTTGCAGTTAAAAAACTTCTAAGAAAGAGTCATCGAAGTGGCCAATTTTTACCGTGGAGCAGTTAGGTGTAGTGGCAGTAAATTTTGCTCTGAGTTTTTCACTCATCTTTTTGAGCATTTTTGTGCATATCTCAGGCGCCATTGAGCCGATCACTCTGATCTAGGCATCATTGGAAAGATCTTTTCCTCCTGCAGAAGTTGAGTATAGATAATGCCAATTTTGGTCAAAAATGATGATGTCAGAAGCGGAAGAAAGGCCAAGGTTCATCATGGGCGGTTACGGGCGTCACAGGCGTCAATGGGTTAAGAGTACGTCCATGAGAAAACCAGGCAGGAGGTGATACAGCTCAAATCACCGATTTTGCTCAAACTTGGCACAAATGTTGGGTTTGGTGAGTAAATGATTATGGCAAAAACTTAGGTTACGATATTTTATTCTCTTCAAGTTAGGAGGACCCTTGGACCACTGTCCAAGTTAGAATAATGAGTATTTGCTATTGCCCAGTGCAGATATTTGCCATTAATTAAAGGCTATTCACAACACTACAAAATATGCACCTTACTTAAGATGGAGCCACAGAGAGAAATCAAATTTTTGTTAACATGACCCGCCTAGACTAGCATATGCTATCCGCGGGCATGTTCAATTTGTAATTTTTTAATTTGAAAACAAAAATAAATGTATGTATGTATGTATGTATTGTCTGGTTCAAATGAATAAATGTGCTTTGAGACTAATAATAGTAGAACATGACCCAGTGAATTTCATTTTCACATTGCCTTTCTTGTTGTAGAAATACTAAATCAAAGACAGCTAATTAAATATGCATGAATTAGTGACAAAGGGCCACATTTGGAGGAAATACCCCTAGCTTGAAGAGAATAAAATATTTTAACCTAAGTTCTTGCCACAATCATTTACTCACCAAACCCAACATTTATGCCAAGTTTGAACAAAATCGGTGATTTGAGCTGTATCACCTCCTGCCTGGTTCTGCCTGGTTTTCTCATGGACACACTCTTAAATTTACATTACTTAGGCAGAGATGCCATTTCAAAAATAATCAAAATTCAAGAGATCACCGATTTTACCTTCTTGACCTTTGACCCATGAAAATAGTTGTGCAGAGTCAACCTGCCAATAGACGCTTTTCATAAATGACACCTAAATATTCAGTTTATACCTCCTAAGCCTTGTGCTTATGTTTCCAGACAGAGAGTTTTTGACATGAGTGTGAGGGTTGGGATGTAGAAGTACTGCCATTCAAATAACACCACCATTTATGCAAGTGTCTATTCAACCACAAAGATGTGTCAACTTTTTTTCTTTTCTTGGGCAAGATAGGACTGTCTTGCCCACTCATGATTCTCCAATGTATTCCACAAATGGAGTTTGTTATTGCTGCCATATAAAATACCCTTTGTTGACCAGCCTTGTTCACTCAAGATTGCTGGATATTGGCCTGGCTTATTTGTACGTGGTTATGAACCTCAAGTGGGAGGCACGGTGGCCTCATGGTTAGTGCGCTCGACTCCGAAGCGAGCAATCCAGGTTCGCGTCCTGGCCGGGGACATTGTGTTGTGTTCTTGGGGAAGACACTTTACTCTCACAGCGCCTCTCTCCACCCAGGTGTATAAATGGGTACTGGCGAATTGTTGGGGAAAACATAACAAATTGCGGGGGAGTGACCTGCGATGGACTAGCATCCCGTCCAGGGGAAGTAGAAATACTTCTAGCCGCTTCATGCTACATAAACCGGGATAAGCTCCGGCAGCTATGGGCCAGTTGGCTCCAAGGCATCACACTATGAACCTCAACTGTCTCTTAGTCTATAAACAAGCAAAAAAGAACTTGGCCAATATCCAGCCATCTTGAGCTCATGGATGTTCCATAACCCACGCATAAAGTAATTGTTTCATTAACAGACAACTGATGTTCAGACAGCCAGTTTAGTCATAGTCAACTGTGTTCCTCGCATCTCCAGTGAAGTTTCAAAGGATGCAAGAGTTTTATCTTGGATTGAAAAGTAAGACTACTGGTAGTTTTTTCAATCTTGTTTTAAAAGCAAAATTTCACCTCTGTCATGACCCCTTTCCCTGACAATCAGGATTCCACATGAAAAAATATCCATACCAATGAAATTCCGGTAATAGTGAAGAATAGTTCCCAAAAGATATTGTCGGCTGACTGTTGGCCAACAGTCGGCCATCTGCTGGCTAGCGATACTTGCCCAAATTGGTTCTTTTTCACTATTGCCAAAATTCCCCCCATCCCTCTGCACATTACAGTTTTCGTTCATACTTCCCTTAAAACATTTTGGCTTTCAATACCCAGTAACTCTCCTTGGGCTGGATATGGATATTTTCTGGAACAATTCTGTATGTGCAGGGCTGCGAAATTGCGACCAATATGGTCGCCATTGCGACTAACTTTTTCTCCTTGGCGACTAAAATTTTTGTTTAGTCGCCAGTTTGGCGACCTTTTGCGTGATTTAGAAGTACAATAAAGCATTAAAGTTAAAATAAACATCGTCCTGCTTTGCGTTTGTCATAAAAGAATGGGCCAAATCGCATAAAAAAGCCACGTTCCCTCTAAACTTTATGGACTCCTGTTCGCAATATTTTCTGCGACGCCATTAGAGTTTCTCTCCTGGAACCACACAGGAGCAGCAGGAGCCACAGAATTTTGCAAAAAGAATGCTGAGTGATAACAATTTTGAGAAGAAAAGGTAAGCTTTAGGCTCAAAGGTAATCAACTGTTGAGATGAAGCTTGGCGAAAATTACAATTTATAGCGTTGTTTTGTTGATTGCGTGACGTGCGCTCATGGCTCAGAAGTGGTTGCCTAGCACGTGATCGAAATCCTGCCCCGATCAAATTTCTTTCCAGGATAAAAAATAGCCGCGTTGGGAACGAAAACGCCTGTGTTTATTTCGTAAGTTTAGCAAGTTTCTGCAACCATTTTTTAGTTTCTCTGTACAAAGCTTAACTCAACAACGATATATTTATTAAAACTGTAAAAATTGTACGCGAAAACTGAGAGGTCGTTTATTTCTACCGCGAAAACGAAGCCAGCATTTTTATGCTAAAATACAGGTAAATCTCTGTTTTCGGCGAAACATGCAAGTTGGGCGCCGCTGCGCAAAATGAAAAGTGTGACATGATTTAAAAGAAATGGATAAGTAAGTCGAAAAAATACTTATTGTATGATTGTGTCCCAAGCCATACCAGACGATATCAAACACTGTCAACAAGCAGAACCCGTACATTATTTTGATTATACAAACTGGCGACTTAAAATTTGCATCTCGCAACTATATTTCTTCAGTTAGTCGTCAAATTCGACCTAACGATTTTTTAATTTCGAGCCCTGATGTGAATGATA
>JAHPZR010037957.1:0-35000 GCA_019787425.1 Platygyra sinensis | reverse complement strand
AATCAAACTAGAATGCTGGAAAAAAGATGTGAATCTTCTGAACTCAAAAAGCTTTGGAAACGTTGTTTAGGAAACGGGAGTATAGGAGTAATAAGTAACTTATCTCTAATACGTAACAACAGTAAGTTAAGATCAGACAACTGGTTCAAATACATTTAAAGTAAATATTGCTCTGATCAAGGGTAAAACATCTAGAAACTTTCAATTAAGACATGTAATCCTTGTTACAACAAGATCTTTGCAGTGTAGCCTGACAAGAAACAGGTAAATAATATGAATTTCGCACAATAATAAATTTTATTTTCAATTCCTGAACGCATTAAATATGAAGGATGTATATTTCGCTTACATTAAAACAGCAAACAAATTACAGTTTAAACAGAACAAGTGAAGTCTAAGCCTTTATTCCGAACTGCTGGCAGTTCCATAAAGTTCAGAAATAATCTTGTTTGAGCTTTATGTTCTCAAGGGAAAATTTTGCTCATTGAATGGGAGAATGCAAGCTAAGCTCTACTGGTTTATTGGTTTTGTAAAAGAATCATTTGTCACTGAAATAACCTAGGTCATAAGAGTAAAACACTTTTTTTTCTAACTTTTTTTTAGTGGATTACAAACACACGAAATATAAAACATGCATACAACCAAGGGAAACAAAAGGATTAAAAAGCATTCATAAACATAACTCTAACACACTCGAAGCAAAATCATGATACAAACTCACAATAATACATATACATACAATTACTTGAACCTTTTAAGGAAGATTTAGTATTCTGGCATTTTTGAGAGTAAATATAGTATTTACCTAATAAAAGAATGTGGTTGATTAAAGTAGAGTCATCCCAAATGTCCACCTTCCAAAAAAGACTCTTTGTCTCTTCCAATAATTTAGATGTTCCCACCATCATTATCGATGAAAATTCTCTGACATTTTCTGATGTCTCTTTCAAACAAATTTACTGTCAGTTCCAGGCGAAGAAGCAGGGATTGCCTACCACTCAAAAGAAATTGTCTGACAAGTACCCACACTCCACCATAGATTGGAAGAAGGTCTATTCTCTATCCTTCAGATTGTCTATGGAATAAAAACTAAGATAATTTCTGTACAAAGTTTTAAATTGTATTGTTTTCACTAATGAAAAACTCTTTCGTTTTGGTATTATGCAATCACCACTATGTACTTTCTGCCAAAAAGAGGACAAATCCATCAAGCATTTACTCTTTTCCTGTAAGGAATGTTGTGAATTTTGGAAACATGTATTGTCCCGGGTCTGGAACAGTGACATTCATGTTGGAGAGTCAAAGGAAGCTGATTTGATTTTTGAAAATAAAACAATTACAGACCTTAAATGAATTGATTTGGCAAGATAGTATCGCAAGTAAAGCGTCTTGAACCATCAGAATCAGCCATAACTTCTCTGACAAGCGGCTGGCATTGTTCGCACCTCGTGGCAAGTCCACTGAAGTGAATCGTCCATTTGCATCCTAGGGGGTTTTCTACCACAGAATTCTTCATATCCTTCTGATAAAGGTTACAAGTGAGCAAAGGGAACAACAATTTTCATGAGATGAAATTTGAAGCCAGCCATCAAAATCATTCCCTGGTGCAAAACACATGTGATTTCAGCTAAATTTCACCAGCAACATAGATTATTATGGTCTTTTTTGCCACACAGTGCTCGAAATTCAAAACTATATGCTTAATTGTTGACAATAGTAGTTACATGTAAGTAGTGGTCAGTAGGGCCCAGTAACAAAATAATTGAAATGGAATGGATTGAAATGCAAATTTAATTAAGTGAGTTTCAATTAATTAAACTTCATTTATGTGAAGGCTTCGGTGGAAAAAGGGCGTTAGGTTTTTTACTGAAAAGTTAACTTTGTCGAAAACGCTCCAAATTTCGCATGCAGTTTTGTTTCCGTGTGTCAAACAATGTTCTGCATGTTTTTTCCCTGAAGTTTGCTTCCTTTTTGAGATATTACGTATGCAAAAAAACACATTTTTCCAAGGGCATCCTCTGGGGACCTTTTGTTGAATGGAAAACAAAAGAAACCTTTTGTTTCGCTAAGCGATCAACTCACTATAATACCTTAAGCTCTTACTACTGCTTCGTTAGCACAAGCGGATGAGGCGCTGAATGGGCCAGATTCGAATTTGTTTTGCCGTGACACCGGTTCGACACGAGGTCGCTCAATTTTTTTTTTCGCTCTGTTCCTTTTCTTTTTAACTCATTCATTGCGAAGCAATGGATGAGTTTTTGCAGAGAGGGGAAAACGGCGTTAGCAGAAATCTGCGTAGACGGATGTGACGTTGTTAGCAAAAATAGCGGAAGTGACGTAACAAATTGGTTGGATTTGCGCAACCGCTGACCAAGTAGTCAACTTGCAACGAATAGCAAACATGACAAGCCTAATTAATGCACTTTCTGGATGATTGCAAAACACCGCAAGAGAATCTGTGTAATAAATGTTGGCATTCAGTGAATAAAATGAGACCAAAACATATCTATAGATACATATTTAAATATTTATTTTTTGTCCGAAAATGAGCCCGCGTGCCTACCCTTCCCTCCATCTCGTGTTACGGCCTGAGAAGGCAGCCATATTTTACGAATGTTGTCCACGCCAGACGGGATGTATACTGTATTTGTTGATACATGGAGTGCATTTAATTAAAAATGTTGAAAAATTTTAGAATTTGTGGAGCCCAAACGGTTTTGAGATATTCTTCGGATTCGTCGGCCTCCATTACAGTCATTACGAGCTCAATGAGTCTTCTCAGCTCATTGAAGGGAGCCATTGTGGATTTTGACTTCAATCGTTTGTGATTTCTGTTGAGTAAATATTGCTTTCTTTACTTGTTTAAATTTGCTTTAGGCAAAACATACAGCCCACACGTCAAATCGAAATGACCCAGAACTAAACTTAAGTCTGTTTCAGACTAAGAGTCCAGAAATATTCGCCAGGGTTACAATCGCTGCGTGACAATTGCTATAAAGATCCATTCAGTAATATTTACAGCGTTATGAAATTGCTTGTTCCACTGAAATGCCAGATGACTACTATTGCTTTATAATGATGGCCTTAAGTCGAATAATATCAGTAACAGATGATATCCTGAAATGCATAAAGTGGAATGGAATCTGTACGTTGTTGCTAATTATCGTCGCTCGTGTGTTACACGCGTAGAATCAAATCGATCAGGCAAAACAAGACATCAGGTTCAATGAATCTAACCATGATACCAAACCTGACAATCTTAAAAGCTGTGTAACGCTTGGTGACTATTGTAGTCACCCAAATGGGATCAAAATGCAGGTAAATAATCTATTCAATACCTTAGGTTGTTGAAAACAGAGTTAATCAGAGTTACCTGCAGTGTGTTTGCTTTCACTCAAGACTTGTCCTGCTAGGCCCGGGTTTACTAAAAAGGGATGTGCCCTATTTCTGGTATCTTCTAAATTATTTTTAATTATATCTTCATCTTTTTCATCTATTTAATTTCAGGGGCAACAGTTAATGTTACATCTACTGGATTATTCCTGGCTACCCATAATAGTTATTTAAAATTAATAAAAAAAAAAAGTAACAACTAATTATTATAAACAATAATACAGTTAAATGAATAATGACAATGACAACCCAAGAACTTTAAATGATAAATACTTTGAGTTCAGGGTGCATTGTCTTGGCAAACTGACTCCATCAGACCTCGACGCTTTCCTTCGAAAACAAAGCTAACACACTTTCAACTTCATTTAGCCAGCAGATAACTGATGTACAATTTGTAGCTCACCACCTTTAATTTCATCTAGACCTGTATTTTTTGTAATATGGTACACGTTTAAAACAGTTACACAAGCTTTCTCAAGGTGTACTGATAAATGTTGCACTAATCACTTACAATTTTCAGAATAAAAGACCATAAAATATCATACATAAACTGTAACAAGGAAACAGTGAATGAGGCTTTCACTTCATTTAGATGACACAACATTTACTAAACAATGAACACAAATGCTTGACAACAAAACATAAAGAATGATGCTATAATTATTGTCCTAATCTATTGTACAGCAAATGATTCATTTACCCAATCAGTCAATTGTAAACCTGCTGATAGCTAAGATACATGTCAGGAAGAAGCTTGATGCTTATTGATGCACCACCAACATTGTTAAACGCTATAATACGCAAGAAACACTTAAGTCATTTCATGGCTAAGAGCATGAATGAGTTGGCTCATAAGAGCCCTTTGATTTCAAAAATGAAGATATCTATTTTAAAAAAAATGCGTATACAGCGGGAATCTGGAGAGATTTTTTTATACAGCTTATTGTGACGTGAGACAACACGTGAATTTCGATCGAGCGTCAAAGCAAAGAGAAGTGATGCATGAGGCAGTACAGCTCTTTCGACTAATATCTTAAGCATTGTTTTTAAGTACCTTGTAGCCTGCCTGGTGGTTGATAGGCATCATAAAGCCTTGATAACCCGTAAGTCACCAGCATGTTTTAAAGAAGCAAAACGTGTTCTGTAACTTCCAACGCAACTGATATCAGCGGCAAGTCAGTTATCAGCGTTCGAAGTCAGGTCGATCCAGGCAGCAAAGTCCAAGAGCAGTTCTTGCCCAAGAATAAAACCCTGTCGTGAGTTGTGGCCCATTTGCCAAGCGTTGCTAGCTTCAAAGTTTAGAAAATGAGAACTGCTTTTAGACTTATAAAATTTTTCTTGCATCATCCTCCATGTTTACCCGCACACGAGGTGTAACAGAACCTTCCCGCCATGCATTTCGATCACGTTCGGCAAGACAAGACAAGACTCCGTAAATCACAATAATATTTAACTAATTACAGAGCGTGTTTTTTTACTTTTTTATTCCAACATAATAATGGCCAACAAGAAGCGATCGATTGATTCAAAACATAGATCTGTGATCCAGGTTGCGTTGATTTTACTTCAAATCGGCATGATTTGTAGTGTTTTAAACTTCTGGGATCAGGGGCCATGCAGATGTAAGGAGAGAGACCTGTACGTTGCACAGAAGGGTTAATCTGTTAATCTGTCAGCCCTACATTTTTAAGCTTATACGTTGCAGGCAGTTAAAATGAAATAGAGATAGTTGCTGTGACGCATTAAAGTGAAATCAACATTTTAACCTATTTAGGCCCGAAATCGACGTTTTCGAGTTTATGTGCTGGGTGAAATGAACAGCTTGCTGGATTTGAAGTGAAATCATCATCCTTGCCGTCATGCCTTAACGCGAAATCGCGTAAAGTGAACTGGCTGTAATTTGAGTGAAATTAACGTCTTTGCGGTCGCGTGATAACGTGAAATCACAATTTTAACGGTTTTAAAGACCTGAAATCAACATTTTTTAAGGTTACATCTTGATTGTTCTCCTTGGCCTAACACTGCACTAACCCTAACGCGTCCTGACCTTAACTCTAACGTTATCCGAAGCGCTAACCCTAACAATGAAGCGCTATCGCTAACCCTCAGCAATAACCCTCACCCTTCAACGCTAACCCTAGTTTCAAGCGGTAACACTAAACGTTAACTCTGAGCCTAACCTTGTTCCGTAACCCTAGTTTCAAGCGGTAACCCTATTTCAAGCGGTAACCCTAGTTTCAAGCGGTAGCCCTAAGCGTTAACTCTAAGCCTAACCTTGTTCCGTAACCCTAGTTTCAAGCGGTAACCCTAGTTTTAAGCGGTAATCCTAGTTTCAAGCCGTAGCCCTAAGCGTTAACTCTAAGCCTAACCTTGTTCCTTAACCCTAGTTTCAAGCGGTAACCCTATTTGAAGCGGTAACCCTAGTTTCAAGCGGTAGCCCTAAGCGTTAACTCTAAGCCTAATCTTGTTCCGTAACCCTAGTTTCAAGCGGTAACCCTAGTTTCAAGCCGTAGCCCTAAGCGTTAACTCTAAGCCTAACCTTGTTCCGTAACCCTTCAACGCTAGCCCTAGTTTCGAGCGGTAACCCTAACCTAAGTCCTTGCGATGGCGTGATAATGTGAAATCAAAATTTTAAGTCTCTGTAAATGACCTGATATCAACATTGTCTAGCTTGCGCATTGCGGGAAATTAACATCTGGCTGTAATTTGAGTGAACCGAACGTCTTTGCGGTCGCATGTTAACGTGAAATAAAAGTTTTAACGGTTTTAACCTGACATCAACACTTTTTGAGGTTACACGTTGCAAAAGATCAATATTTTGCTGGATTTTAAGTGAAATTACCGTCTTTGCTGTCACGTGCTGACGTGACAACAAATACAGGGTTTTTTGCATACGTAATATCTCGAAAACGAAACAAACTTCAGCAAAAAAACATGCAGAACATTGTCTAACGCACCTAAACAAAACTGCATGCGAAATTTGGAGCGTTTTTGATAAATTTCATTTTTGAGTAAAAAACCTAACGCCCTTTTTCCACCGAAGCCTTCAATTAATAGAGAGAGTTTTCCACCCCAGGAATCATCCATAGTAGTATTGGTTGTATTTAAAATTTAAAGTGGTTGCATGCTGTGATGTTGTATATTTAAAAAATAATACAATAAAGCAGTGTTGATGTGGTTTCCCATTCGCACTTCAGCTGATTCAGCAGTGCACATTGTTAATTCTAATTGTAATGTAATCTTTCAATGGATTTTGGAAATGGTGCTGAAACTAGTTGATGGTACCTTGCTTTTGATTAGGTACAAGACCAAGAAAACTTGCACAGTACTGCAATCCATCAAACAGAACAAAGGTAACAGAGTAGGACTTGTTTTTGGTAAATCTTTAGTTGTCAAAGAGTTACCAATAACAAAGAAGTATGTCTTTGGATTTTGTACTGAAAAACTGTGTTTGATGACAAACACATCACTTTTAACATTACTTTATTATGGTTGTCATTTATCCTAATATCTTGTGAGAAAGTCATTGACACTCAGATGCCACTATCACGGTTAATGTGCTGTGCTATGTTGTAGATCATGGCTTGTCCTGGCTGCCGTAAACCTCTTCCTAGATGCGCACTCTGTCTGGTTCATATGGGAACACCTTCATCACTTTCACAGAAGCAATCAAATCAAGGTGATTTGCATCAGTCACAACTATAAGGAATCACTGTTTAAACTATGTTTTGCTAAGTGATGTTTAAACTTTTGGTAATAATCACTTTGCCTAAAATGTGGTCTAAATTACCCGAGGCTCATCCAGCTTGGAACAATTCAATTTAACTTTCCACCTAATGGTAGTTTGCATGCATGATTTGCACGTCTTGCAAAGCCTTTCATAACAATAGGCTTTTTAAAGATATCCTTGAAATTCTCCGTGAATTTTATTGACATATCTGTTACAGGTCAAATTTAAATTCAGGTTAAATTTTTTCCAACCTAGGTCAACTTGTTTCAACCTAGGTCAGTTTGAGTTTTTTTTTTTTTGCAGCAAGCAAAAATGTTTTTGGCACCTTCTCTTCATCCTCCTTCTCTTCGTCTCCACTCTATTTACTTCATCTACTATTCCCTCCCTGCTCTCCCAACATTGCAGCCCATATTCTTTTTATCTCAATGCTTACCTTGTGAGCCTTGAACCACAGACCTTTGGTTTTCCTTTTGGATTCATGTCCTGATGCTTTACCACTGAGCCATGGACACTTGGATGCAAGTTCCACTATTTTTTTAATTACATATACATCGTAGTCGTAATAAATTTCCTTAAATTATTCAAATCAGACATACTCACCCATTAATACACTACAGTACATGTACCTCTACCCTAACTATATACAAATTAATCTTACTGTAATATCAAATTGACCTACCTAGAAAACAAATTGACCTAGGTTGAAACAAATTGACCTAGGTTGGAACAAATTGACCTAGGTTGAAACAAATTGACCTGTAACATATCCATGTCTTGATTATTTTGATAAAATGGGGGAAGATTGGTTTTTCCACCAAACCATCACTGGTATAGCAACTGACATGAAGTAACTAATTTATAACTTCACCTTCCATAGGGTTATGAGTATTGTGTAATTTATGCATCTAAATAAACTTTGTATGAGTTATCTGAACAACAGCAAGGCAATGAATATTGCCCTATTGCCCTTGAATCACACTCTGTCTCTCTTGATGCTCGTCTTGCCCTTGGGTGCATATGGCCATTGAAAAAGTCTTTGAAGAACGTCAGCATCTGAAGTCCATGGAACCACCAAGGTTTTCAGAGTCTCTTGAAAACTTCAAATCAGCCATAATCTAGATCTAACGTAGACATTGTTAAATATAAGCAGGGATTTGTTGAAATCACTCAATTTCCTTACTGTTACCAATGTACATTTAGCAGATCCTAGCACAGAAAAGCCTGCAAATGTACGGGGTGTGAATCCTTTTAATAACTGGTTCACATGGTGTCAATCATGTCGGCATGGAGGACATTCCAATCATGTTGTAGACTGGTTTAAGTGAGTGTCAGTAGTTAAAGTTGATATCTCTGTAAGTGGTTTGAATAGAAGTGTTCGACTTTCAGTTTACATAATCTGGGTGTCGCCATCATTCTTTTAGGGTAATTTATGACATCATTGCATGGTCAGAGATCTCAATATGGAGTCCACAGTCGATGTTTCCTCATTGGAACTGAACATATTCAACTGGAATGTGAATTAAAAATGATTAGAAACACCTTTTTATCTCTTATATCTCTAGATTTTCCCAGTGCTCCCATATCCAGCCATGCATCGAGGTCATAATTTCTTATCAAGCTTTGCAAAGCTTAACCTGGTGGTCCACGGGAAATATGAAATCCTAAAATAAGTGAAAGGAAAAAGGAAATGCCCAGCATTCAAAACAGGCAAAGAATTATTGCTGAAATAATTAAATAGAAACATGAGCCTGTGATTTGGAACAAAACGTTTTCAACCATGATTTCCCTTAATGTTCCATGTTAGCCATTTTGGAGTTGTGTAGGGAACTGCAGTGAGTTTCAAATTTTAGTCAATCAATAAACTGACACCACATGAAAGATAATGTTAGATTGGTTATTTCACCATGCTTGATGCTTTAAGATTGAATAGGGAACAAGTGTATGTGATAGGATTTGGGAATAGCTTTTTTATTTTAAGTCATCTCTCACTGTTAACTGTAAGTTATATCAACCAAATGGGGGGTTTACCTCAGTGTAAAAACCTGTGAAGTTTTTTTTTTTTTTTTAGCTATTGTTAGGGTCTGTTAGGGTCTGTCTCTTTGTTTTCTTTGTATTACATCACTGGTGAGTGTTACAGGTCCTTAACCAAATGGGACTGTTTTGTTACAATTCTAACCACCAAGAACAGAGTTGAAAATACAACAAACATCAGAGTATTTTTGACAAAATTCACGATGTTACCAGTAATGAATTCGATGAAACTGTGCATGAGTAATCCTAAATAATCTCACCCAGTTAAGATCATAGACCATAAGCAAAAATTGCTACCTTTGTATTATTCTTTTGTTCGTATTTAAATTGGCCTAACAAACCCTGTTTTTGAGACAAAAATTGTAAAGAATTTGTTATCCCCAACAAGGTTAGTGAGGCTACATTGAATACGAACAAAAGAATAATTTAAAGTTATGATTTTGTTTGTTTAATCTGAGCAACTATTGAAGAGTTTGAGAAAGATGATTGATTTGAACTTGAATTCCTTTTCAGGGAACATGTGGACTGTCCCGTGACCGGGTGTGGCTGTCATTGTATGAATTTAGATTCTGTTGCTATGGCAATGCCAAATAGTGACATCAGTTCCTCAACATAACCTAGGTATTTTAACAAATTACAATGAAAGTAAATATCACTGAAGATTTTGTTACGAACACTGTTTGCAATCCTAAACCTTACTTGTTAAGATGTTCTTGAATACAAGATAATTTTTAAGAAAAAAATGTTTCTACATGAACCTGTTAGTGTGTTTTTGAATCTTCACAAGGTTGCGACTTAGTTAAACTATAAATTGGATTAAAAATAGAATCTACAATACTTTTTAATGTCATAATTTATTCTTAGCAAACAGGGAACTTGAAACTGTTGATAATTAATTCTGCCCAAATAATGACCATTGCTTTTATTTATTCAATATTGCTCTCAAATTTGAATTATATTTAAACTGTAATTAAATAAGCAACTGTTCCAATATCAAATATGATTGGATTAATGAAAAAGTATGTCTTGCCATCCTCATGGTAGAGGTGATAGAACGCCAGTTTGTTTCTATCAAAGAAATTTTATTTAAAATTTGCATACCTGAAATTTCTTTTGTGCCTTCTCTAGTCAGACAATTGTAACTCCTGTGTTTTGGTCTGTCAAACATACAAATTTCAATCAACTCTAGAATTTGGCTGGTTTGGTATTTTTCCTCTTCCCCAGGCTCTTCATGTTCAGGCTTTGAGCATTGTAGACATTTCTCCTGTTCCAAGTTTGCCTTTCACAGCTCGACTTAAAGGGAAACTGACAGTCTGTCCAAAAACAAAACTTGTATATTAATCAACATTTTTTTCTTGTTTTGATGTGACCTCTCACTAGGGATGGACAGTGATGCATTGCATTATTTAGTCAGTCTGAATTCTTAGATTCAAGAATCAAGCAAATATAATGGAAGCATTGGTCAATATTTAAGCAGAACATGTCAGCAATTTTATAGGTTTTTAGAAGATAATTCCCCTGTACCTAATTACATGAAATTTTTGCAGCATAATTCACGATCTTGAGACACGCATATATCACAACACTTAAATTCTGTGACTTTGCTAAACTGATTTTGAATCTCTTAAACTTGATTTGGGTATACACAATTTACTTTGTTGGCATTGCTACTTGCATGCACTTGAATATAGTAAACTGACTTTATCAAAGGTACAATGTCAAAATTAACAAAAATGCAATGGCATGACTATAATGTCAACAGTAGTGTAATGAGTTGCTTAATTTTCTCATCATGTTATGTTTTTGACACTTATTGTTCACATCACTTTAATTTCACGATTTTTTTAAATCATGAAATTCACAAAAGTAAAGTGTTGCAAAAATTTCATCTAATAAGATATTCACAATAAAATTTGTTACCAAATGTCATTCATGCTAACCTTCTGAAAAACAGATTTGCACAAAAATCCTGAAATTATCAATTTATTACCATTTATGCAAGTGTGTGGTTAATAGGTGTGGTCATAAGATATTCTACTTTGTTAGGTTCCACATGGTACACAGAAGAACAAGGATTGTTTTGGTGTACTTTTGAAATTTCTTGCATGTTTGGTATTGTCAACAAATATAACCTATTTTTTTGTTTTTGGAATGCTCAGAATAGACATCCTCTTAGCTCAAGTAGCTTGCTAGAAAGAGTTGCTTTTTTAGGTAAATACATTTTCTTAAGCTGGCCTGGTTCACTCTTGAGATATGCAAACATGCACAAGGATATTTACACTAGCAACATATTCATGACCGAGAGGAGATCTGGAACAGTGCTGTTCTGATTGGTTGAATTCTTGCACTTGTGCTTTTATCACTCACACCAGTTTCCACTTGTGAATAAGCCAAACACTTGTGAAAAAAGCATATATAAGCGCAAGAAAATGAAACTGTTTCTTCTTTTAGTGCATATGCTTGCGCTTGCACTTGCGCTTATCTCACAAGTGTAAACCAGGCTTAAGGCTAAACTAAATCAGCCAGTTTTAAATGTTGGAGGAACAATGACTCTTATGACACTTGAAATCTTTATTCAAGTCTACTATTATGTTATCATAAATCAAATAACTGTTCCTAAAATTGCTGGAAAATAAAAGATATGTTGAACAAACAAGTTGTGACAAACTGTTCTTGCTGATTAACAAATATGTCTTAAGGGTGACATGCAAATATTGTTGCCAAATTCACTTTGATAAACATATGTGGACACATAACTGTGATCCGGCCTGCAAACAACCCAAACAATTACTAAATTCAAACCCAAATGTTTTTATGGTAAAAGAAAATCAAATTTACTTGGGTAAAGGGTCACATTTGATACTCATGCAGACTTCTCATGCTGGCAGCCTGCTAAAAAACTCGGCTACTTCAATTTTGGGCTGCCTTCTTTTTGTGAAATATTATGTGTAAGTTGTAAAGACTAATTAAGGGAAACAGACTTTTTTTGAAAATGACTAAATCTTGACTGTCCTTGTCTCCGGGCAGTCAAAGCTGTAGCTAGAGATGGGGCATGGGGTCAGGGTGTGGTGTATGTTTTCAGTTACACTAGCACTGTCAGATAAAAATTTAATATAAGTATTTATAATCTCTCAATATCCTTGGCTTTTGACTTTTTCCAAAGTTGATTTTTTTAGGAAACATCTTCAAGAGAATGTGTGAAATAGCATTTCAGAGCATCTCAATTTCCTCCCAAGGGGCTTCTCAATTTGCTACTCAAATTAGTGTCAGCTGGCTACTTCATGAAACCAGCCCTATACACCCCAAATTAGTATATACCACACAAGTAAACAGTACTTTTCACGTGGGCTGATTGGCTAGCTCGGAGG
This sequence comes from Platygyra sinensis, assembly GCA_019787425.1. NCBI lineage: Eukaryota > Metazoa > Cnidaria > Anthozoa > Scleractinia > Merulinidae > Platygyra > Platygyra sinensis. Next base: position 22,478 of record JAHPZR010037957.1, on the reverse strand, counting down.
TGTTAAGCCAAGTACTATTCACCTCCGAGCAGCCACAGAAAAACAAAATGGCTTTTGTCAGTATATTGTCACACATAAAGATGCTATTTGGGCTGCTAGTTATTCAACTTCTGTGGTATACATGTATACTAAAACAATTATTCACCTCAGTGTCAGTGAAAGTGGTGGATATTTACCTCCACTTCAGTGAATAATTATTGTTAATTAATGAAATCCTTGGATATTGGAAAATTTTCTCCCTTCTGTGTAAGGATGATAGCAATGAAGGAGCCAGGTTATAAACTTGTCACAAATCAAATCGATGGTCAATAAATATTTTCCAAGTGTGGGTGAACCATGTTAACTTAATAACCTGGCGATAATTAAAGCACTTAAGTTCGTTTCAATTACCCAAGGAGTTTCAGAAAAGCAACTTCTTTAATTCGTCCATAGAAACTTGCAATATAAATATTCAAAAGTTATTTGCACTGTGCCATATTCACAAACTTCAGTAAAATACTCTGCCGTAATAGCAAAACTTTTTCAAACCTTGCAGCTCTTAAGTGTTACATTATGAAAGTTAATTACAGAATGCTTGTCACAGAATATTAAAAGAAGTTTCATATACGTGTATTCATAACGTGTGAGAATTTCTCAGACTCATTAATAATTCATCAAAGAAAATCACAACAGTGAAAGAGGTTTGGAATACAGTCTTAGTTTTTTTTTTCAGTTTTTTCTCTTTTTTCGATTGAGAAGATAAAGACTCTTAACAGTGTTTCATTGGCTATCCAAACAAAATTTCATCAGAAATACTCTACTGCACATTGAATTTTCAACTTCCTGGTGTTTGGATATTCCAATGAAACACAGTCTCTTGTGTGTGATATATTACATCAGTCATTGTGAAAACTTCAAATGCATCAGCTGCAGAGCAGTATTTGAAATTTCACTTACAGTTTACATGCAAAACCTAACTACAATGTTCTGACTTGTATCTGATCTGAACTACAACAGTGCTTTAAATCAACAAACTTCAATAGCTATTTACCTTAATCGCTTTCACTCTTAGCACAGCATGTGCAAAAACGTTAGACTATTGTAGGCTGATCTTCATACACTGGGAAAATCCCAGACAATGTGAAACCACAATGATCTAGATGTCTGAGAAATTCAGAGATTATAAAAAAAATAAATTGACTCCATCCTTGTTTCATTCTAACCAACGGCTACAAATATTTTATTATGGATATCTTAGACATCCCTGACTGTTGACAACAACTTCTCCAATATGGCAACCAGATGAAGAGAGCCAGAAAATAATATGCCTACCCTCGCAACTATTCCTTGTAGTTGTATTGAAAATTCATGAACACCAGTTCCTTCTTGGATATTTTATACAGTAATTGTCTCCTTGGCAGCTCTGAACATGTCAGCTTCATCAAGATACAGCCTGTGATTAAAGTCACTACAATAATATCATCTCGTCAATCTGTATTACTTTCACAGTAACTAATAACTTTATTTGAACATCTCCTTAGTAACCAAAGCCATTTGATTGGGTTGACCCAAATATTTCAGGGAAGTCAGTTGTCATTGATACAGCTTCACCATAAAGCTCCAAATCTATAAAAGAAAACATTTAACAGAAATTAACTATTTAAGCTTGGACTTTTGGCAAACTGTAGCCGAAAGTTACTGATCTGAAAAACATATCCATCAACCCCTTACCCCTGCCAAAAGAATTATCTCTAGAATGAATCGTATATTTTATTTAATGAAAAATTGAAACAATTTGATCTCATTTATTTATTTTTATTATTTATTTAAACATATTTCCATTGTTTGCCCCAAAAGCACCTAGGCTTATCAAGGGGGCTTACAATAATCAGGCTAAAAAAACCAGACAGACACAAAAAGCACACAAAGTTACAACAAATAAATTTACATAATTACAAACATATTAATTAAACAGTTAAACAGTGGCCATCAAAAAGCGTTTAGTATTGATTATAAAAGTCTGGACTTCACGAAATAGAGCACAGTTGATATCATAATTTGCAGATTTAACGCCGTACAAAAGATATAGAACCTCTGTTATTTAAATTTTCTCCAATATTTTCCTCCCAAAAGAACCTTCACTGGATTACCAAACAAGACTTTCTTTCCATCGGCTGCAAACTACTTGTTTTCTTTCCCTTGTCAATTTATCTCTTTCTAATTCTAAATCTAATTCTAAAAACAAAATTGTTAATTATATTTTTAGTTTTGTCAGTTGAATTGACAATAAAATTGGCTTGACATAAATATAGCAGCCAATAGGAATCCTGTGACTTCACATTTTTAAAAAAATTATGTTGAAAAAATGAAAAGTGAAGTCCCTAATCTTAACCATGTCATGATAGATATACCATGAACATGCCTGTGACTTTTGTTCAGACCTTGCTAAGGTCCAAATTTCAATATATCACATTAAACTAGAGTGAAAGCTTCACTTACCAAAGTCACTGTTGTATGGAATAATTCTTTGACCTGACAGGGAACAATTACGCTCCACTCTCCCTATAATTTCCACTGCTCCTTGGAGCTGTTCATCAAGCTAAACAGTTTGATAAAATAAGCCTATTAGTCATTCAGCACAAGGTCATCCACCCCACAAAGTGATAGCCATTGACCACACCAAGCCCAGCCTACAGTGGTGTGTTCTTGTCATAGATAACTTATCCATTTCACGGAGATATGCATTTAATAGATAAACAAGCATTCTTGCTATGGAATGACAAGAACAACATGGCGTGAATGGCTTGAACCAGACCCCTATCAGGCAAATCACATCTAGTGTCCAGCTCCCTATCTTATAGTGCTCTGCTCTACTGACAAGATAATTTAATATGCTCCACAAAAATCTGCCAGCTGTTATCTGATTGGCCCAGACTACCAAAAGAATCCTCACGCATCAAGCAGTGCCTTCGGGGAAGAGCCCGGCTCCTTTCCCAAGCAGCGGCTGGTAATAAGCCCTTTGCACAATTTGGTCAAATGGTATGGAATATGGTATGGAATAAGTTATACTGGGACGCAAATAAGACAGTGGGACTTCCAAGGCAAAACAAAGGAACTCTTACCAGTCCAGCCCGATGTTCCTTTGTTTTGAAAGTCACACTGCATTATTTGCGCCCCAGCATAACTTATTACCATGTGACCAGACCATGCAAAGGGCCTATCGAGCCTATTATGAACACTGATGAAGCAGGAAGGTAGCAGGTAAATCTGGAGCTTTCACAGAACAAAACAGCTTCAAGTGTTGTTACTGTCCCTGCATGAGCTAATATATGCGACGATCATAGCCAACCTCCAGGCTTCTATGTGTGGCAGTTCTAGCAATTCCTAAGCCAGTAACAATAGCTTTTATACATATGTAGTGGAGGTGTTGATGGATGCAATTAGAATGACTAAGTGACAATATGTATCAGAAATTATTATTTCTTATTAATTAATAATTTGTGATAAATATTGTCATCATCCTCTGTGTTTTGTGCCCTGCCAGTGCTGGGTTTCAGGCAGATATATTTATCAAGCAAGACTTACAGGTGCATCCAGAGTAACATTGACAATCTTTTGATCGCATGCCATGAGCTTGAGCTCAGCTCCATTTGAACTTATCTGTTGGTTAAACCAGAAAGGTCATCAGTAAATTTCCACAGATGCCTTTCCTTGAATGCACCTCTACACTACAGACACCTTAAACTAAAATTCATATTACCTTGACCTCTGTCATACATACACCTTTACAATACTGACATATCTGTTCTTTCAGAGCAAGCATTACCGCACTTTCAAATCATTTGCACTTACAAATTTACACCACAACAGATTTTCACTCCCTCTCATCCCAGAATACCTCTAAGGAAACAGAAGGTCACTTCTCCTTGGTTTGCTTGTTTCCTTATTAAAGGATTATTAAATGCCATTTGTAAATTGGGCCATTCCATTTTTTATCCGCACCCCCCCTATTGAAGGTCTTTATGATTCACCCCCTCAGAAAAGTAAACTTTTGACCCCCTAAGAAATGAAGATCAAAGTGCCGACACACGTCCCCCTTCAGAATTTATTAAAAGATAAAAGGTGCCGACACAGTTACCCCCACAGAAATGGCCTTTAAAGAGCCCTCCCCTCCCCCTCAGAAATCCCGGTCCTTCAATAGGGGGGGTGCGCATAAAAAATGGAATGGCCCATTATGGCTGATGGCTGGAACTTATCAGAGTACACCAGATTTTAAAAAGTGCACGTAAGAGTTTCGGCATTAATAAAATTTTATATTGTTTGTGGCTAGTCTAGCCATGAACAATGTAATTTCACAAGTAACTGTCAACTTTACTGTCAACAAATTTTCAGAGGAGGTTAACTTCATAAGCTCAATCATAGCTTGCGCCAAGGAAAATCACCCCCTCCCCCTACGTATCCATCAATCAGTTATGTTCGGTTACAGATTTCGACACGATTTCTAAAAAGTTGTTACCGTTGGTCAGTCCAACCAAACGGCATAATCTCGCTCTCTTAGTCTCGGAAATTCTCTGCGGCAGACCATGGATACTATTCATGGGCAGACTCGACTTTCGGAATGAGATCGAATCCCACACTGCGAGGTCATTTAGGTATTTTGCTGGTCGGAGTCGTGGAATATAGCTAATTATAGCCAAACGTCTTCCTCTGATATCTCATTAAGATCTACGCCTCTGAAAAAAAACGACGAAAATAAAAAAACAACTTCAAGTCTAAGATGTTTCGTGTGTTTGCAACAAAGATGGAGCATCGCGAGCGAGAGAGCGAGGTCAGCGTATTTGTATCACGAATAGCTTACCTCGGTTACATTCCCTACCAGACAAACAATCTTTCCAGAATACTTTGGTAACATTGAAGCATTGATTCTTGGTGCCTCCATGATAAAATAACAGCAAATGATCCAGAAATTGAAATGATTAGAACACTGCACCTTCGCGGTAAAACGTTTTGGCGCGCACCTTCTGGTCCTTAGTCCTTTTGGGGTAAATTGATCCGTTTGGTACCAGGAATGACTAGGTCCGCTAGCTATTTATGGCTCCAACGTATTCTTGGAAAAAACGGTTCTTCGTCACTCTGAAACTGTCATTCAGTAATGCTGCAAGCAGCTAGACGTGGAAATGAGTTTTCTTTCTGGTATTTATTCGAAAGTTTGGGGAACAAACTCGAAGAAAACTGAGCAAACATGTTCGGACTCGGGCACTGATTTCAGTGAGGGATATGATAATGAAGATGGCTTTGTCTTGTACACTGCAGATCAACACAAACGTTACAAGGTATGGAACGGGTTTGATTGCTCTGTTCTAAACATTACGAAGTAGTAGAAACAGCTAGAACAGCTAGAGTAGTCGACAAAGTCGGGGTGTTTACAAAGATAGCAGAATCCAGGCGATCGCCAATTTTACCTTCTTGACCCTATACAAAGTTGTTTTAAGTAGAGCTCCTTGATTCGACCACAAAAATGCCCCCAATAACCAAAAATGTTTCCAACAAAAACGAAAAAAGTGGCCAAGACATCTCTGAAAAAATGTATGTTATGGGCTTTCCTTCGTATTGTCCGGGAGATTTGCTGACCCTTATTCAGTCTGTTAATCGGGAGACTCCCGGACCGGATAATTCGGGTGAGTTGGCACAGTTGTAGATTGGATTTTCTTATGAAAACTAAGTTGAAAAAGAGTGAGCGGTATTGATCATCGCTAGCTGGTAAAATATCCCTCTTACAGTGCCAAAGGATGTGGGGTACGGAGTTTCTCAGGGAAGTTATGCGACAATGAATGTGGTATTGGAGGGCACGAAGTGGTGCAGCCCCCCCCCCCCCCCAGTTACCTTGGAATATCGAACGTTGTTGGCGCGACTGTTGGCACAAAAAAACAAGATCTGACGTAAAATCGCTATTGTAAGGCTAAACTGTTATTGTGTTCCTCTGTCAGCAAAGTAACTACAACCCTGGAGCTGAAAACTTGAATTCGAAATCTTATGAACATGTACAGCAGAGTTGCCCCTACCCACCTAAAGGTAAACAGATTTTTTGAAGCTATATCAATGATATCTAGCAATATATTTCGGTGCTGTAAGGGTTTGGGGGACATTTAATCACTGTTTTTGGAGAAATCTAGCAGTCCTGGAGTTGATAGTATACTAAAAAAGGCGCAGAAATACTTCCAATAAAAATGTTTTTATCCTTTAAAAAGGGAAGAGTACTCGTCTCTGCTGCTGTATGAAACTTGACTGATTTGAAGTTTTGTCATTAGTTTCCACAGCAATATTCATGCCAATATTTGGTTTTCAAAGAAATTTTGAGCCATTTCAAGCCGTTTTTTGAGCTGTTTGTTTAGTTGACACCAATGCACCCCTCACTATTAGAAATGATGGTTGTATGTCAGAACTTTGAGGCAACCTTCATTCAGGATGGTGCCTACTAAAGGGTGGCAAATGATCCTTCAAATAACATTGGGTCTCGCAAAATTTTAGTCAAGTTTCACAGATCTCGCAGTCTCATTTTTTAACAATTATGTACGTCTCTCAGTGTCTATATTCATATGAAGCTGTGTTGGAGTCCAATTTTTTGCAAGGTTTTGAAGCCCCAATTCGTTTATCTGTTTTTAGAAATGATTTCTTCTCATCACTTGATTTTGAATTTCTATGAAGCAACTTATAAATTTTCCAGGAAAAAGTTTGATTCTAATATCTTTTAAATTGTCTGAATTCCCACATACATGCAAGTCAAATTAACAAAGCTGCAAAACTTAACGCCACGATTCCCGTTTTGGGTGCCAGGAAAAGTTATATCTTGTTTTCAAGGAATGTCATAACCTAGTTTCCAGTTCTAGCCAGTTCCAAGAAGCTGACCAAAAGGCTGACTGTACAAATTCATTCTAACTCTTAACTAAATCTGGGGCTCGAATTTTAAGAGTGTGAACATCTCGCTCTCGCACTCAAAACATTTTGAAGTCTCGGTCTTGCAACCTAAAAAGTCAAAATGTTTCAGGCTCTCAGAGTCTCGCATTAACCACCCCTCTACTAAATACAAAGGATTTTGCACCAAACTAGGACCATGTCGAAAAAGAAGATCTTATGCCAGCATTGATTTGAAATATTTAGCCTTGAATCTCAACAACATGCTGTCATCAGCATTTTTCTGAAAAAGAAAGCAAGATATTTCTTCACAGATTTCCTTAGAATTCCCCTTTACATACAAAAAAGCAAACATATTTATAAAGATCTTAAGATTATATGGTAAATGGTAACAAAAACAAGTTTTGGTATACATTTCAATAAGAAAATTAACGATAAATGCAAAGTTACAAGAGTCTTATTTTATTGATATGTAGACATGTGCAAAAAGCTGTTCTGTGGTTCACCATCAGTGTTGGCAAAAAGGGCTACAGTGTCTCTCTCATTTGAGATTGCCTGTATGTTCCTTATGTAAGCAAACTTGTTCAGTCAAGGTGGCAACATATTGCCTTGTTTGCAATCTCATTTAAATGCATCTTGTTTCATACGCTTATAAAAACATCTTCTTGAGCTCATGCTTGGCTCATTAACCCCACACATTTCATGGAATCATCACTGCTATACAGCCTTTGTATAATTTCAGACTGTACATAAGCATTGTTGGTGTGGGAATTCCCTCCCCTGCACACTGAACCACAAACTTGACATGTCTGGCAACACAGGTACCTGTCTGTGTGCATTTACCTTTCAGACATATTTATATCTCAGTTGGGGGAGTAATTTTTCTCTTTCTTTCCCTCTTGAAAGCAAAACAGCCATTAAGCCAATTACAGTACCTTATATGAAAAAATGCATCGTTTATTGACATCTCACACTTAACTCATTTCTCTTTCTACTGTATCTCTAGCATCAACTTATTACATAACACCAACTTCATCTATGGTAGGAAACCTGACAGCTCAGAAGAAGAACACAACATTCCTCACAGTAGCTGATCTGCCCATGGAGCTGTCCAAACAACTGCAGGCTGCCATGCAAATGAACAAAGGCAATCCTGATGTTCTTAGAAGATCATTGCCAAATATTGATCAGTATCAATATGACTTTTCTCTAGAAAGAGCTGTGTTAAGATCATTTGAAGGACATAGATGACTGGCTGTAGACTTTGAATTCTTTGATGAGACTTCACAGTAATCATTTGAGTAATTTTCATTGAAGAGAAGGGAAGAGATATATACCGAGAATGTATATTTCTATGATAACTTCTTTACATAACTAACAAGACTGAAAACATTCCAGCCAACAGTCACAGAGTGTTGTAGTGACCTATGCAGCCATTATTTGGGTCATTACACAATACCTGTATCCCCTGGGGAGGAATATTGAATAATATTACAAATGATGTCTGCAAAGGAGAGTGGGTTTGATGGAACATACATCATATCACCTCCTTTACATTCAAGATTGCATTTATTTGCCTTTTTACCTAATATGTTAATTATTTAGAAGTATTTCAGTGTAGGTGAGGTGACCTCTAGAAACCAGCCGGCTTATAGCTGGGGCCACCTCGTGCATAACAATACGGTTACATAGATAGTGCTAGAGTGTGCAGCTTGCCAGTTCAGTAATTATTTTACTTAATCTAGCAGTTTTGTTCTTAAAATTGGAAGACTGGACAAATAAGTGATTTAAACAGGAAGGGAATTCCAGATCTTTGGACCTTGGTAAAGAATTGTGATTTTTTTTTTCAGATTTGTTCGGCAATGATGCATGCAATAATTATTGGCTGTTCTGGTGCTACAGCCATGAATTTGACTGTTTAAAAAAACAAGTTAAAAAACAGTGGAGGCAATGTGGTGTCCTTCACTAGTTTATGTTAAGGTCACTTTCAACAATGAAGGCTAACTGGGAGAAATTATGAGAGTGAAACATAAAAATCATTCTATATTATCAATCAGATATTTTCTCATGCGTGATTAGCCTGAACATGCCACTTGACACACCAAAAACTGGGGTGTTACTGTATCTGAGGATTACCATAGTGATAGACTCCAGTTTTCCAAACATTGGAGGACATTCGTTTTTTGTCTGAAGAAATTGCCACTTTGGATAGAAATGATTGTTTTTAAACAATAATTGTTTTTAAACAAGCAATGGTTGTAGCCTCTTCCAGGCATTCAAATAATTGGAGCACAGTGCAAAAAACAGCACGCGCAAAAATAGAGGAGAAGTACGACAAGAGAAAGGGGAAGAGCTTCCTCTCTCTGCACTTCTCTCCATTTTTTCACTCGCTGTTTTCGCACTATGCCCCAGTTGACTGAAAAACTGGAAGAGGCTACATGGACATTTTTACAAAGAAATTATCAGAAAATAGACATTATTTTCTTTTACATCTGTTCATTTTCAACGGATGGCCTTTTTGGAGTCTCCACAAGGCCCTTCCGTACGTCTTGCAGGATTGGCTGAGAAACAGTAGTACAAACAGCTGTAACAATGGACCCTAGCCCTAAAACAATAGAGCTTTTCATGCCAACAGGGTTCATTGAAATTAGAGGTTCTAGAGAGCTTCATGACAACAGCCTCTTTGACCCTGAATTAATAACTCCACAATTTTTGCTGAGCCACATTCCTCAGTTTGCCTGTTACTAGCTACAGGCTTGCAGAACAAGGAAGATATTGAATGCCAAGAGAAAACACCATTCTCAAATAGACCATATTTGTATTCTCAGCATTGAACTGGAACTACAATGGGTGACAAATGTAGTTGATATTCTTGGAAATGATGCTTTTTGATATTGAAGCACTTGTGCTATTTTATCTGCATCTAGCATTAATTCTCTGATACCCCCGGCTCCTCCAATTCAATGTTGTGTAGGCGCTGTGGTCTGCGCTGTGGTCTGCGCTGTCTTAAGAAATAGAAAAATCAACATTATTTTAGGGAAAGGGGGGGGGAATGCTTTCAAGACGCAGAAAATAGACTTTTACTGCCAAGTGTCTCAACACTTTTGTCACCCATTATACCTTGCAATGTAGGCTCATGCATGGGAAAATCATAAAAAGAGAAAAATGCAATTTGCATTTGAAGAGATCTCTCACATTAGCCATTAAAAGTGTTTATTAGGTCCAGGACATCTGTTTGATAATCTTGAGCATTTTTATTTACGAGAGTTCAGTTATCTTTTATATCTGAAAATTCCTTTCAGTGGCTTTAGAGATAATGGACTACATAACATTGTTACCTAAGTTCATTATATCACCTGACACCAGAGTTTTACTTTCCTTGTCACTTTGTTGAGTACAGTCAGTCAGTAAAATCTTAGTTGTTTTGTTGTAAATAAATGAAGGTGATTTGTATATAGCCAAAATAAAAATGGCTTATCATAAGATTTTAAACTTACTTCAACATGGTACTTCAGGCTAATTTACCCACAAATAAATTATGCAGTAAGTTCTTGCAAAAATTAACGGGACTTGAGATGCTCGACCACCCGGTGGTGGGGATACTCCCGGAAAAATTTGGTGGGGTTGTGTGGCCCACTTCCTAAAACGTTTATGCTATTTATGACCAAAGTCTGCGATTTTTCCTACCCTGTTTAAGATCGTTGCCGCTGAGACAGTTGTTCCTAAAGACATCAATTTTTGTTTATGGTCTTATCAATAATGATGCAATAGTATCTTCTTCTAAACAACATACCCAATCACCCATTGCAAGACTGGAGTACAAAAACCATACCCTCTTTAAGACTAAAACGGCCAAAGTTGATACCCTGGGGGCCGCACATAACTATAGAGCCCATATAATTACTACTTACCGTATGAATAAAAGAGGATTTGATTGCGTGCTGTCGTGGGCTATCGCGCGCTGTCTTCTCGCCGACTCCCTTCTTTCTCTAGCTCCGTCTTCTCTCTTTTCTTCTCTTATTACCCAGGCTCCTTACGCACTTTTTTTCCTTTTTTCCTTGTACCCTATCAGGTCTCGAAGCACTTACCTCTAGCATACCTCTCGCCTACCAGTCTCTCTTCTACACCACTACACTACGAGGTTCAGTTGAGAATTACCCCTCCAAAAATAATTTATATTTTACCTGAGTCGTTCGCATTCCCAAAAATTTGCATGACAATTTACTTATTCAAGTGTTTAGCGCATGTTGCACACTGCACGAAAACATGCATCGCATTTGTGAGTCCCTGGTGAACAAAAGGGGGTAGGAATGATTTATTTCCTTCGACTTCAGCAGTACTGTTAGTTACGTACACATCAATGTCTTCAATGAATTTTTTTAAACTCTGCAAAATTTTGGCAAATCACGACCAGTGCAACCAGTGGTGCAAGGAACACAACCTGCTGGCGTCGTCAATGAAGTGTCCGCGGGAAAATTTTAGCAATGCATGGAGTTGGAGACGACGAGCTTCATCGCGAGATGGGTACGAATCGCGATGTTCGAGAGGAAACTGCAATGGCATGGCATTAATGCGCACTGAAAATACATGGAGGGAGTCAAACAAAGTTTCCTTCGTACAGGAATATCCAAAGATCTCTACGAAAGCTATCCTACGGGAATGGTTGTGGCGTCAGCACCATGGAGACGATCCTTTTGGAAACATTCAAGCACATCGCCGACTTATATGCGAGTACCCAAAGATGCGTAAATTGTTCCTGTATGCACTGTTCGTGATCTGATCGCCAGTTCATGAAGGAAAGAAACAAAATACACAGCTTCAAAGCATGAGACTAAATTTGAGGAAGGAAAACAAGGAGCTAAAACGCGGAATGACACGAAGAAGGTAAGCAGGAATTTTATTTCCCTTCGATATCATTTACAAAATTAGTAAAATAGTAGCTGACCCGATCAACAGTTTATAGCTAACCGCAAGCAGCCTTTGCTTAGGCCTAAAAACACTATTTTATACGCATTTTTGAACTAGCGCAATGGTAGAAATCGCTATTAATATAAGAAGTTTAAAGCCTGCGTTCTGTTTAAAAACACGCTAAATGCGTCCTAAATTGTGATATTACGTTTCCGTTTTGCTTTAGATTTTAATTTCGAAAATTTTTTCAAGAATTCGCTTCGTTTTTCAGTAAAAGAACTAAGTCTAAGAGTATGCGACACTTAGAAAAAAATAATAAAATTTAAAGTTATTCAAAGCGAGTAAATCTCAAAGGAGCGCTATTATTTCCGCGATTGTTAAGTTAAACAAAGAACTGTATGCATAATAAATGTATGGGGTTATACGGAAATCTTGCCATGGGCTTAAATAAGAAATTGAAGGATTCTAAAAGTAATCATGTTTCTTCTGAGTAATAATTATTCATTTACTTTGTGCAAGTTGTCACTGTGCAAATTTTAGTGGTATATACCACTTTCACTGGAGAGTAGTATACTGTTTTTCATTGGGTATCCAAACATATCCACGTGATGTGGTATACATGCAGTGATTTGTAGTTTACTTAATGAATTATTAATGAGTTTGAGAAGTTTCTGAGTCTTAATTATGTAACCATTTACTCGGCTACATGAAATCACGCCCTTTTATTACAAATTATATCGACCGTCTATATCTAACAAGCCCGGCTATGAGCCATAATAATGAACGTGCGCCCAGAAAAACTTCGACTGAGATTAAATCAACATTATTTCTTCGGTTATTTTCCTCGCTTTCCAATTTAAGCTTTCTTCGTATTTGTTGTTTAAGTTCACTATTTGCGGATATCACGTATCATTTCACAGTCCAAGACTTCACACGATATCACGGCGCCTATACCTAATGAACAAAGCACTTGAAACTTTTAAATTCCTTAGGATTTTATGCTTGCTAAAAGATTCAAAAAGCCGCTGAGCTATTGAAAAGGATCGTTAAAGGATCGTAACATTTAAGTATATGACATGCAACTATCCTTGAAATTTCACCACCGTACGAAACAAAATACAACAGATTTAATAAAATTAATATACGTAGTTCGTAACTCCATGTGACGCTCCATGTCATTAAGACATTAAGTTCCGCTGGTCATGGCCGTTTTGTCCGTTCATAATCCATTAGCCGTGATATAAACATGCGGCAGTAATTGTGACAGTTACGAAACAGTCGATGGTACTTTCCAAATTTCTTCATCACATCCAACGCTGTGTCGATGAGTTGATGACCAGTTTTGCCCACTTTGCCATGAAATGACAGTTTGGAATGATTCTTTGCAGCAAGAGCTTTTGTTACCGGTTTTACATGCCACTTTCCATCATTATCTTTTTTTCGGCTCGTGAGCGGGCGGAATTCAACAAATCCTGCAATCTGATTGGTTCCTGGAGCGGGCGGAATTCTCTCATACGGACCGCTACAGCGGGCGGAATCCATCGAGTTGATCTATTTTCGTGAATGAATTAGCGGTTATCGTCGATCTTTCGCCCTTTTTTCACTTCCAAAGACGATTAAGTAACGCAAGTTTACTTCTATTCACCTTTAGATGGCAAGAAAAGTTACTGTAAGTAAATTCAATTGAAGTTTTTGAAGTTGTGAGAGTTTGTGTGGTTGTTTGTTGCTCGCGCTGTAATGGCGCGTAATCCTGTGTGTCTCTCTGTACAATTTTAAGTAAAAACTGAGTCAATTTCAGTCGAGTTTCCCTCTCTAATCGTTGCTGTACTTCAGAGAATTGCTGCGAAGTACACTTAACGAATTTTCTCGTTATCTGCTACTCAATTTACGGTAGAAAAGTCTAATAGAGTCGAGTGATTCGCAATGATCGACAAAAACTGTTTTTGTAGTACAACTTCAAACTTTGAACAAAAATTCACACCTGGAAAACAGTTTTAGAGACCTTAACTAGGGAACTAAATGCACTAACATAAACTACTTCGAAATAATTCTGTTCTTTAATACATCTTTCTTCGTATAGTATCTGATTTATTCGTTCTTTCGCTCGTTAGATTTTTTGCGAATGGTTTGTAAACGGCGCGTAAGCCGATTCAATGGCAAAGTTGCGTAAACAAATGCACTTGTAAGCCAGTTTACGGCAAGAAAAAAAAGATAAAAAAGTTATTGGCCGGCTTAGGGTCGGTCCGTATAGGGAAAAACTGTGACCTCGGGCTTGAAAATGCAAGAAAAATGCAATTTCAAGACCTCGGTCACAGTTTTTCCCTATACGGACCTCCCAGCCGGTCAATAACATATATTTATTGTAAAAGCCTAGTTCCACCGTCACAAAATGGATGTTGTTGCTGCTAAGAACAACAGACTTATGCCCACAAACCCCTCCGGCTTTAATAGTGTAAACGTAATACTGAAGTTTTTCTGAGAGATCGGGAAGCATTCCCTGTCTTCCAAGCTCGCGTAGCTGTTCCCAGTATTCATCGATGTGTTTCTGGTCAGTCAGCACAGGATTTGCGTGAAATATGTCGGAACATGTGGTACATGATGTGGCCATTTTGAGACTGGGTGAGCGTCTAAGCCAAACTACATGTGCGCCTATTATTTTCAGAATTCTTTTCGGATCAGAGGGTTCTTTCATATTCAATGTAATAGAGAACTCAATGACCCCACAGGGAGCCCACACAAGCTGCGAGTCTGGTTGTTTGTTCGAAATATAAAGAATTGTATAGAAGAATATGGAAGAGTCTTAATATCGTAAACTTATATCGAAGAATGTCTAAGTTAAAGCCCAAAATAAATGTAAGCCTACCTCAGTTGTTGTGTATTGTCGTTTCTGTGTCTCTAAATGGCGAATTGGAGCGAATCCCACCAAATCGCTCAAATTCGCCATTTAGAGACAGTACTGGCGGCAACTTCATGTATAAACATTATGGTCCGGTGAAGAGGACTAGTTTAAATGAACTTGCGTGCAAACTTAATCTTCATACATTTAAAGTGACTGTAATTTCAAGGCGATCTCTCCGTCAGCTTGTAGTTTTAGATTTGAAGAGTTTGTATATCCTTGATTTTAGATATTTGTGCAATCCCCGGCCTCCCCTTCCGTCACAAGTGTTTTTGCTAATTCCGCGTTTTGAGAGGTCAAAGTGTTCTGGCCTGCCGTTTCCTCTTCTTTAAAGTTTTTTTTTCCAAGCGTGTTTCACAGTTACTTTGAGAGTGTCTTGTTTTTCTCTCCTCGTGCTTGGTTTACGTGTAATTACAACTTATCTCTCATTTTCTCTGCCATTGGAAGATCACCTCAATAAAAACAATAATTTGGATCCAAAGCATTTTACTATGGTTCTGCACGCGTTATAAATCTTTGTACATTTTCCAGCCAACCTATGCAAAACAAGCAAGTACACCACGGGGGCATTATTTTTATAAAACGCTTTCTTCACGATTTAACTGTAGCTAGTATTTATCGACATAAAAGTAGAAAGGTTCTAATGTGTTTTTTTTTTTATCGAATGCGCGTCGCCGTCATCCTTGCGTGAGATGTCCAACTCGCTGTGATCGCGGCCAAAACAACTAGCTAGCGCTGAGTAGAAAACTGGGAATTTGCATAAATTCCGAAAAAGAGGACAACCTCGTGGTGTATACCCAAATTTGCGAAAAAGATTTTCCTGGAAATTCAGTTCTGTTCCATTTGATTTTCATCCCGGAATTTCCGGAATCTTCGATTGAATGGTTCATTTTTCGGAAATTCGACAATTTCCGGATTTTCTTGAACTTTTCCCAGGAAATTTCCGTACCATCTGTCCCCGTTTCGAAAATTTCGAAAATTTTGGTCGAATGGTAAGCGCCATTATAGTCGGATAGCAGTCATGATATGATAGGCGTACGTCTTGGATAGCCGTCCAAACTGAAAATGACCAAAATTTCCGGAAGAAACGTGCTAAGAACAAACGTAGATTGAGAGAATCTTAATGAAGAGAACAAGACTTTTAAATTTGAAAGACATGTTTCGGCAACTCCTGTGCCATCGTCAGTTCACGGATGGAATTACAATGATAATTAGAGACTGACAATTGCGTAAGAAACTGAGGTCAAGAGCGGCATTGTCTTCCTTTATAGAGAGCTTCTCGAGCTTTCGCAAATCGGCAATGCAAACATTGTCATACTTAGCTGCTAAGTCGAAGATAAAATTGCTGCTTCTACGTCCTTTTGGAAACCTTATCTTCGACTTAGCAGCTAAGTATGACAATGTTTGCATTGCCGATTTGCGAAAGCTCGAGAAGCTCTCTATAAAGGAAGACAATGCCGCTCTTGACCTCAGTTTCTTACGCAATTGTCAGTCTCTAATTATCATTGTAATTCCATCCGTAAACTGACGATGGCACAGGAGTTGCCGAAACATGTTTTTCAAATTTAAAAGTCTTGTTCTCTTCATTAAGATTCTTACAAAATTCCTGCTTTTACGTCCTCTCAGATTGAGAGAACTATGAACGGTTTGTTCAGTTCTTCTCTCTTCTTTTCTTAAACTTCCTGACCTATTTCTTATGTCTCCTCTGAGAAGAATAGGGCCGTCTTCTTAAACTTCAGTAGTTAAAAAATACAAATTGCTGCATTTCAAAAATCTCGATAAATATCTTGTATTAAATTTCTAATATTGTTACAGTCCGTTACACTAGCTCGGGTGGACTAAGTAAGAAGCCGAACAGACTTGCCTTGTAATAGTACCCCTGTGGGTACCCCGCGTTAGTATTTGTAGCGTCACGTGTCTCACCCGTTGTTCCTTCGTGTTTCCTTGCAAGAGTTGTATAACGATGCATGTCGAAAGCCGTGAAAACGAAGTGCTGTGTAAAGCTGTGAAGTCGTAAATAAATACGTTGTGTTACCAGAACAAATATTAACACCATTTGTTTCTTTTCCCGGGGGGTTTCTTTTGCATGTCAGTTTTATTATCCTACCCTCACTGTTCAGAAAACTGCTGCAGATCTTTTCACTGAAGTTTGATTCTGCTTAGTCGTAAAGTTATACTACATGCTTTTTGTGAGAGTTGGGGTGCTTTCCATTATGCCAAAGATTTCGGAAATTTCGGTCGGAAATCCGAATTCAAATGGAAAGGTCCGTTTCGGTTTCTTCTGACCGGAATATTCTGGATCACCTCTGGAGGTGGTCCACATATTTTGGTCGGAATATTCCGACCGAAATTCGCCGTTCCATTTTTGATAAACCGGTTCTTTGCCCTAATAGGCCCTTTGCACGACCGGGTCATATGGTACGAAATTACATATACTGGCAGGAGCCCATTATACTGGTGAGTAAATTGCACAGTGGGACTTCCAAAACAATGCGCCTGCCTTTGTTTTGGAATTCCCACTACGCAACACTTTCACCAGTATATTGTATATTGTACCATGTGACCGGGTCGTGCAAAGGGCCTATTAGGGAATTCGGTAGAAGAATTGAAAATGACAAGAGCCAATTCTATTGGTTGGCCCAGTTTACTCGGAAAATGTCTTTTCATTTTCCTCAGGTATTTCCACTGATCTCAGACCGGTCTCACGCATGCCATCGTATCCACGGAAACGTCAAGTAATATACTAATCAAAGCCAAACTAATAAGCGATCTCGTTCTCAGGGTCTTCCATCTTACTGCCCTCTGGTGCGAGCGCAGAGAGACCCTGGTTAGGTCTGGTCACGTGTCTCCCAGAATCTGGGAGATGACAATGAAGTTATTGAAGGGAGGGGCAATCTGAAAGAGACCCTAGATACTAAGATGCACACCTGAACTACGTACTAAGACGATTGAATCAAAGAAAACTTTGGGCTTAGCCAAAACAGGAGTTACAGAGTGGTCATTCTTTACAAAAACTCAGATCTTTTCACAGACAGTGCAAGAAGAAAAAACCAGTTGATATAAGGGAAAAAAATACTAAACCATTTGCGTCAATCTCGTTCCCATGGCCTTTTCCCTGTGAACGAGGTTGCATTTACGTATGAAATTTAACTGTGAATTCGGCACCAACACAGTCAACACACAAGCAGTTAAGACTCCAGTAATTAATCCAAGGCTAATTTTCCCCGAAACCTGCTTTCAAGGTTCCCCTTTGTGGATGCCTTTTATTCAACTGTGCGTTTTTAATTAAAGATGGTTTTAGCATTGTTGTGACACATCAAGAAATACTTTACAGTCGCTTTCCGCGGCATAGTTTCACTGCTTACTTAACTAGCTTTTGTCTTGATTTAAAGCGAACCTCAACTACAGGAAAAACCCAGAAAAAACGGTGGTTCTCTTAAAACTAGTAAACCAATCTAGCATTATAACGAAAACAAAGAGTTCCTTCTTTGTTGCTTGACTTTTTGCTGTGTCTACAGTCAAACCTGCAACTGTGTTAAAATATTCATTACGTTAAGAACTTGGCTTAGGTGGCACCAGCCTAAACATACTAAGTAATTATTTATAGAAGTCATAAATGATATCACTTTCAGTCTATTTATTAAAATAAATTGCAAAAAGAGCTTTTTGTCTCTTTGTAAACATAGCCCAAGGGAACTGTATCAATATATGCTTCAAAATTTACATAACAAGGCGATATTAACAGTCCTGTTTTGACTACATTTGTGAATCTTTAATTTTTCACTTAATTCATTTCTCTAACAATACACACCTTCCAATCTAATCAAAAGACACACTACAACTGCAGACAGGGGTGGAACTCAGCAAGTCTGAAATTAGTTTATAATAAGGTCTAGAACTAAAATACTTAACTACGACTGACATTTGAAAACTCTTTCCAAATTGCTTTAGGCTTTGTGAGCTCTTGTAGTTTGAAATATCACGACTATGGGTGCGAAAATTACGAAGGCGCGCGCACTTATTTGCACTAAGAGTAAATTGAAAAATGATTATTTACGCGCTCTCAGCCAATCACCATGAAGTAATTTCTCAGTCATCCCTCAGCAGTCCTGATCACCCAGGCGTTGTAGCCTGTTAAACCCACCTTGACCGAACCCAGCTAAAACAGACACCCGCCATTGAACAAGATAGCGTTTGTTTCGGGCCGAAAAAGATAACGTATTTCCTCTTACACTCAGTAGCCCGCGCCGGTTGTTGTAACACGGAGAACCCGACTGAAAGCAGTAGTATGGGGCGCACCACGGTTTCCTTTTTTTTGCTGTGCTATTGCTGTGCTATCGCTGTGGAATAAATTAACTTGATTTTAAATTGCTGTGGAATACATTAAGGGGAGTGATGTCATAAGTTATTGTCTTGTATTTGTAAATAAATTGCTGTGGAATACATTAACATGTTCTGGTCATTACTGCTGTGGTTTCTCATTAACTGAATTATCCCGACTAACCAGTCACAAAAACTGGTTTCTTCACAATACCATTTTAAACTCGCCTAGAGTTGCCCCATTGTTTTAACAAAACCTTCAACCCTGATTGGAAAAAATCTCTTATGTGTTAAAATTATAAGCGCGAATTTTAACGAAAGCGCTATCGTTCTTGTAATCGCTTTGCTGCGAAAGTTTATCTCCGAGACTTTCAGTTATTCGACTGAACGTTAATCATGAAGATGCTTTTTTCACCAGCGTCCATCTTTTCAAACTGCTTTGAACGCTCGTTTAACTGCCCGTGATTCGGAAACGTTGGCAAGCGCAAATTTTTTGAAAGCGTAATAAGGTTCTCTAGCTTTCTTTGAAAACTTTCTCCGATTTTCGAAACCGGGCTCTTTTAACCCCGGTTGGTTTAGGTAGAATCTATCATGCTTTTATTCTCAGCTTTGCTGACGAGAGAGAATTAAATTCTTAGCTAAGAGCTCGAGTTTTCCGCTCCATTAGTCACGCACTGAACTCCACTCCCTAGATTTGCATACTGACAAAACTCGAACGGAGAAACCCATGGGACAGCTCTATCATTGAAATGACAACAATAGAAGCTCGGACCGCTAATTCATTGTCAATACGCCACAATAAATATTTTTGAACAACTTGTTTCTTTTATTACGTTTATGAGTGAATACAAAAAAATTAATACACAGAGATTTGAAATGCATACACGAAAATTACAACTGAACAAAACTGAGTAAAGTATCAGGAAATCAATCGTCTTTATCGTATTGAGAGTACTTGTAAGGCGAGGTTCTGTGTAAACGTCGAGATCGTCTAGAGGCTCTCTTCGGTTCATAGTCCAAGTAATTTACAAATTTGACGGACTGGGGGCGTTTACGCTTTCTAACTGGTGACAGCGATTCGACTGTGGGAGGGGGTGTCAAAATTGAAGGAGGGAGGGAGGGAGACGCGATAGAGGAAGAGGTTGCCGTGGTAGATAAGGCTTGTGGGGCTGTCACTTGGGTTGGTGCTTGAACTGGAGTCGCTGGTGTGATTTCTGGTAGTTCTTGAACGGGGTTTGGCGCTGTTGGTGCGTCGCCTGTTAGTACATTTGTAGAAATTTGGTTTGACTCTTGGGGTTGGGCGGGTATTGTTGCTTCAGGTATTAAAGATTTGAACTGGTGTTTATAGTTTAAAAACTTGTTTTGCAACTGCATGTACTGCCTCGCTTTTTGGTCCTCTGCAAGGTTTGTATGATACAGGAGATTATCCATATTATTCTGAATGCGTTGCATCTCCGAAATTGGCGGGGGCACCATCAGAGTTTGTTGTTTGAGGTACTGGAGCAGTTCTTGAGAAATTCTATTCTCTTCGAATCCTTTGTCGAATCTTTCTTCGCCGGGTAAAACATTTGTTCTCAATCTACATCTATCTGGAGTCGTTGGCTTAAGATCTACAAAAAGATATCCAAATGGTCTTCGCACCGCCTCTTCGTACTCTTTGATAAACCAAGCAGTTTCACTTGGATACATTTGTTTGGCTAGAGTCAAAATTTGTAGTTTATCCCGAGGATTCTTGAAAAGGACCAAGTAATGACTGTTTAAGCTGATGCTTCGGTTGCCTTTGCCCCCGGGGGGGTACTCCCTTATAAGGGGCTAATGGGATGTGCCGCTGGATGGGGTCGCATTTTCACGACTGGATTGACTATAATGGGGTTACATTTTAAGAAGAGTTACTAGAATGGGGTCGCACATTTTCGGGATTTTCTGGGATAACAAAATTCTGGTAAGCAAGAATTTAAAAATAAGAAGATTCTCGGTTAAAGAATGGTTCGTGCTGTTGTTTTTATATCTAACAGTCGGCTCGCACTGAATTCCGTTCATGACGTCACAACTTAAAAATTAACAACTTGCACACACTTGCACCCCTGGGTCCAGAACAAAGTCCAACAAAACATCTGTGCTACGGCATTTATTTCCCGCTATTCTGCGTTATTATCGTCCATCGAAGTTAACACAACTTGGATCTTCTTTTGGATTAGCAAGCGTTTGATCTCTTTCGCTTGGGTCTTGTTAGCTTTCAACGTGCCAATTATTTTTATGGGGAGGTTTGAATCTTCTGATCTATAAGTTATAAATCGTAATTTGTTTTTATTCATGTAAGAAACTATTATGACGTTCCGTTAAAGAAGAATGTTCGCATTTCAACTAAAATGGCGGTATGTTTGTGGATACTTACGGTTAACATATGTACCAGAATGTTTGTGTTGTAGGTGAAAGTAAAGTGTTCTACGTTCAATTTAACAAACGTGTCAACTCGTTTTAGGGTGACCTACTTAAAAGGCTTTATCAGAAAGTGACTAAGTTGGGATCGCGAAAATTACATTTGCCCAAAAGTGACTAAGATGGGTCTGTAATTGGTCACAGAATAGACTATAATGGGTAGGGTTCTGAGAGGCCAGTGGCACATAGTGTATAGGATACAATTAATATGTTTGAAATTTTTTAAAAGTTATTGTCGCAGTGAGATAAAAAAGAAATACCCTAGAAACACTGCTTTGCTTATACTGGTTCGCTTCCGCCGTGATCATCGGGGTGGCGCCGATTAACATCGGGGGGGGGGGGGGAAATGTTTTTCTCACACATCACCCTCAAAAGTGTGTTGCGGTTTTCCAGATATGTTTGGGTCTTTTTTCTTACACCCTCCTAAGTTTGTGTTCGAACGCGGTGTTTCCTTCACTAAAGAGGCCATAACTCTGAAACGGAAGGGCGGAGAGGGGGAATTAAACAAAGCCCGACACCCTTTTTCGAAGGGAGTAATATGGAACATACCTGCCGATTTTCAGCCTTCCGTGTAAGACACGCGTAAACAACTAAAAATGTTCATCCTTATATGCAGTTTTGTTTTATCGAGAAAAAGACGAAAACCTTTGCGAGATCGGTAAATGATTAGGTGTTAAAAATCTCCTCCGCGCTGGACAGATGTCGCATGTGTCAGTTTACCAAACCATGGGTATGGACGAACTTGAAATAAATAGACGTCGACGATTGCAGTGAAATCGTCCCGAGAAGCGAAACACTACTTGGGTTAAACAGGTTTGTTTACACTGCCGTGATTATTTTCGTCCGGCGGCTTGGTATTATGTTGTTCCGAGTTAGACTTCTGTCGTTCTCCAGACATTTTTCGAAACCATATATGCCTCTAGAAGCCAAAAGAGAAATTTCGAGGTATCCTATATCCGTCTCATCTACATCTTTGCTTGACTCGATCTCTCGCAGTGGAATTTTCGGAATCGCGTCCGTTCTC